>JBCJKH010026343.1:0-13663 GCA_039877255.1 Loriculus beryllinus
GGATGGATGGATGGATGGATGGATGGATGGATGGATGGATGGATGGATGAATGTCCGTCTGCCACAAAGGGGTAATGCGCCAGGGCACTTCTTCCCCAGATCTAGCCTCTAAATGCTCTTTTTCAGATATTTGGTGTGTTCATTCCACCTATCATCCCATGTCCAATAGCTTCATTTCCCAAGTGGCTGAAGCAGAGACAGCAGCAATCAGTGGCACCTAGGGATATTTGCTTGCCACAGACATGTTCTTTGCATATTTTTTGTGTTTCTTTTCTTGCCACTTACAATCAAACAGGGAGCAGGACTGACCAGGAGCTCATGAGCACTGCACCATTATTGAGAAAGTTTAATAAAAGGGCAATAATGAGGACCTTGAGACTATCATATAAACCTGATGAAGTATCTGTGGTCAAGTATTGTGCACGTTTTAATGAATGTAGTGCAAAACACTTCTTTATTATTTTCCAGTTTTGCAGCTGACAGTGTCTGGGATAACACAGAGAAGTACACTGCATTTTTTTCACTTTTCCAGTGTCAGCATGATGTACACTGGGGGGTTTGTATTGTTGCCAACAAGAGCTAAGATGGGGCTCTACAACGCGCGATAAAAATGCCCATAGTTTTGAATTAAAAGACACAATTCCACCTTAGAGAATACAAAAATCTTTGCTTTCCAGAAATATCTGACTGGCTCATCCTTTGAGATGTGGTGGAAAACATTTCTCTGAAATAATTCAGAAAATCAGTGGAAGACCCAGGGATAAATGCAGTTGTGAATCCCAGTCCAGTAATTTAACCAGAAAATTCTTATCTCTTCTCTTCATAGTCTCTTGGAAACTCCAAGGGCCAGCAGGGCTAGGTGAAAACTTTAGCAATATGTACTGGATCCCGTATTTGAAAATTATTAAGAAATTCATCAACAAAGACAGAAATGAGTTTCCTCTGACCAGCTCTGACCTTGAAATATCCTTCTGCCCTGATACCTCATTTTTCATTTTTAATAGCTGTGAGAAGCATCTTTCTGCAAGAAACCGTGGATATTCCTTTTGCCAGTTTGTAAGCAAAACACAAAGCAATTTAAAAAGCTGTCAGCTACAATGACTTCTTCAGGTTAAAAAATACCCTTTGTTTTTCCAGTAACTACTAATGGTTTAAAGCACTTTCATAAAGATCTTCTGTACTTTGGGGAAAGAGGTAGTTTTATAGATCTTTATTGGAAAAAAAATCCAAATAAATCTCCCAAGGTCCAGCAGCCTCGATACATGAAGGATTTCCTTTTTCCTTTATAGGAACCTTTGTTTTGTTAATTCCTCAGATTTAGACAGAGACAGCCTGACAGTGTCTGGTGCTGTTCTTCTTGTCACTTATGTATGCCTCCTCACAGACTATAAAATCACAACTAATTTATCAGGCTTGAGTGAGATCAGAGCAGGGCCAATGCCAGTGCTCCTTTCCCCTGAATCATCAGGTGGTATTTTTTGTTCTTACTGTGGTCACAGAAGTGTATAAATAGGAACAGTGTTCCATACGTGATCCTCAGGCCAAATTTAAAGGTTTCACTGAGATCAGGTGTAAAAGATGGGCTGAGCAACTAAAGTAAGGTTTGTCAAGCAGATAAACTGGGTGGCAATTGCTGAAATACTGCTTAGAGAGGCGCTGTTTCAGGGCATGATGAAGGAATCTGTGCCAGCTTTTATAAAGAAATGTGAAAAGGAATAAGCAGTGTTTTATTGCTTTACATTCTCTCATAGGGGTGGACCTTTTTTTTCCCCCTTTTCTTCTTTTTTAGTGAACTAAAGAAGGCAGCTCACTAACCACTGACTGGATCTGCTAGCAGAGCTACATGGCTACAAAGAGAAAAGCTAAATAGTTCCAAAGTCAGGCAAGACATTTTCCTGAATGGATTAATTAGGATGATCTGGGTTTTGTTGTTAATACTACTCACAGTTTCCAAAGTACTGGGGAGCATAATCCCAAGGATAACTGTTGGTGCTTGAAGAAAAGTCACTAAAGGAAGGCAAAGAAGTTTCAGCAAAGAAGTTTCAGCAAAGAAACTCTGCTGGTTAAACTTGTGTCTTCGTGTCCCCTTGCAAAAGTGGACAAGAAGCTGGGAAGGTGATTGAATTTATACCCGTTTTGCAAAAGGTTGTTCATTGTATTGGAGTCCATCTTTCTTTCTCCAGGTGGGTCATCTTGGCTGAATAAGCATTCAGCCTTCTCCAGGGGTGACCGGACGGTTCCATCATGACAATAATGCTAGAACATTCCTTCTGCTTCAGACATTCACTGAAGTTTTACATTCCTCTGTTTCAGGGAAGAACAGTCAGTGGTTAAGGACTGAACTGTAGCTGCCTCCTTCGCAGAGCGAAGGCTCTCAAGGCAGCAAGAGGAGCAAGGCTCTACAGCCTGCAGCCGACAATCTGCAACTGACGGTGTCTGGGATAACACAGAGAAGTACACTGCATTTTTTCACTTTTCCAGTGTCAGCATGATGTACACTGGGGGGTTTGTATTGTTGCCAACAAGAGCTAAGATGAGGCTCTACAAAGCATGATAAAAATGCCCATAATTTTGAATTAAAAGACACAATTCCACTTTAGAGAATACAAAAATCTTTGCTTTCCAGAAATATCTGACTGGCTCAGGCTACTGAGTCTGCATATTCACAGGGCAAACTGGTATTACCAGTGAGTTTCCAGGTGCTGATTCTGACTTCTGGATGAGCTTTTTGTTTTTACTTTGATAGCAATAGCATGGCAGCAGCTTACTTGCAGCTGAGTTGTGCAAGAGGGAACCTGAATGTTATCCTGTGGTACAATGAATTGTGGATTAGAGGATGAGATGTCAAACCACCTAGCAATCTAGTTCTCAAAAGAAATCCCCTTTCTTCCTCTAGCTTGATTATTATGTGCTTTTTTACTTTCTTCCTCTGCGTCTCATTTCTTTGTTGAAGCCTCTATAAAAAACTTTCCTTGCCTACCTTCCCAGATTTTTTATTCTTCAAAGCACTCATTATTTCCCTCTTCAAAAAATTCAGGCTTTGCCTTCAACCTTTTTCGTACCTCTGTCAGTACCATTCTATGTGCTCTTGCTTATGATTTCTTCATTTTCCTTTGATGCTAACCAAGTCCATTTTCCCACATGTCTATATTTTTTAAAACTCTTCTCTGATACAGAGAATTCTGGTCTGTATCTCTCTATTCCTTATGTATTATCTATTTCTGATGTGCACCTTTCAGGGAACTAGCTCACAAACTGAAGTAGAAGGCTATGGATGCTTAGCAGTGTTCATATTAGCATAAGAAATTATTAGGTAGACTGGCAAATAGAAAGGGTCTTGGTCACTTAAAGCCTTTGATAGCATATTATGTTGCTTCTTCCTTTCACTTCATGCTCAGTTTGCATGCAGTCTCAGATGCAGAGCTCTTTAGGCAATCTAATTAAAATATTTGTACAGCACCTTACCCCAAATACAGTGTGGGGGCTACGGTCAGCCTGGACGATCAGCAGCTGTCTGCATGCCTCCAGCGTTTGGAGGTTCTGTTCCTTTCCCCACTACGTCAAATTGAGCTGGTCTGTGTTTACAGTGATCTAAATCAAAGTGAAATTTGGCCCAAATTTTAGTAAAACATTCTTCCTAAAGTATTGCAGTGAAGTCAATACTCTTGTTGTTTCCTGCTGTGTCTTTATTTGCATGTTAATAGCAGATTATTGTTGTCTTTCCAGTGTACTTCCCCAGAGAGTCTATGCATGTTTTTATTGATTAGTTCCTCTTCATTTAACATTTAAATGGATATTTTCAAATTGGTGCAAAATTATAATAGTGTGTTTGCTCAAGGCATTTAACTGTGGCATTAGCAGAGTCATCCAAGTCTGCTGATTATGCGTGCCTTGTACAAAAGAGTTTAAGGGCTGTAGTGCAGACCTGCAATTAGGTCTGAGCTACACAAGCAGATGAATACTGGGCCAAAAGCACCCATCTTCTCATTTATCTTCCTCAAATGTTAGTGAAGTGTGAAAGGAGAAAGTACACATTAAAGTAAGCAAATAAATCTGACTTCGTAGCCTTCAAAAAATTTCTGAATCTTTTTTCAGTTTATATAAATGTTAGCTACTGATCCTATATATTACCTAAGCTATTTCCTTCTGTTGTGGAAACTTTGAAGATAAAGCTTTTCAAAACCAAGGTTTTATCAGGTGAGAATGCATACACTTACTGTGAAAATTCTGGCCATACAACCATGCACTGTAAGGACTAGTTTGCAGCTCCAAGAGTATGGGCTACAGTCTCACCAAATTACATAAAACTCATCTGAACTCCTCAATATCTGAGTAGAAGAAGCATAAAAGCTCAGGTTTTGGAAAATAACACTTTATTTCTCGAATGTGGATGTTTTTGGGGTTTTTATGGTTGCTTTTTTTTTGTGTGTGTGCATTGGGGGGGGGGGGAGGGGGGAAGGTAGGGCATGTAGGGAGCATTTATGGGATCTACTGGCCTTGCAGACTGGCTTTCTTCATTGTTTCTACAGGGCTGGCAGATTCTCTTGTTTCTGAGTAGCTGGAGATGTGGTTATCTTCGCCTTGTTCCTTCTGAGTTAATCTTCCTTCTAGCCAGTGCTGTTCCATAGTCCCAGTGTGGCACTGGATGCCTGCTAGCAGATTCCAGCTGACAGTTACAACCTGTTGAAAACACAAGTGTCACAATAAACATCTTTACAACAGACAAACCCAGCTATTCTGGCTGAATTCAGATTTGTTAATTAGAATCATAACATCATTTAGAGTGAAAGAGACCCTTAAGATCCCAGAGCCCAGTCATACCACACCTCCCATGGTTTTTTTTCTGCGTTTGTCTTTCTTTCCTGTGCTATGGCGCACTAAATATAACTATTCTGCTCAACAGCTTCTCAGTTTTGCTTAGAATGTCCTTTCATGCTGGGCAGGGAGTCTTGCTTGGAAAGCATCCTGGTACCTGAGAGAGAAGCTGCTGCCTCTATCAGTAATATTCTCTTGTGTTTCTTACCTCACAGTACGTTTTGCCATTGATTTTTAAGCAGATTGTGCCTATGAAACTAGAAGGGTATGAATAATCCTAAAGTAATGACAGAATAAGCTTTTTCTATGGATAATGGGTGGGAAATATAGTTCCCCTGATACGGAGGAGTTAAATGGTAAACTCCGAGTGATCTCTGGATGGGGTGGATACCGTATGTGTGAATAGCCTGCACAGGCAACTGTCTGCCTCTCAGGGGAAAATGGAGATTTTCACCCAATTCTGTGGGATCGATGGAATTTACACTAGAAAAGTTTTGTACAAAGAAAACCACTTTAGGTTTCAGATAGATGGCATTAACAGATGTTTGCTAAAACTGGCATATTTCATGAATGTCTCATCAAATGTTTTTTAAGAGCAACACTTTAATGCACTGTGATTATTTCACAGGGTGCAGTGGTATTTGTTAGGACACTTAAATGACTGAATGTGAGTCCTTCTTTGGTGGCTGCAAGGATGTATCCAGAGTCCTTTCTGGGCTGGGCTCTTCAGGAACCTGCAGCAGGAGGAAGGTGAGGGTTCTCAGCTGCTGCTCTGCAGAGCCTTGTGTTAGGGAAAGAAGTAAATACAGGGATGGAGTCCTTCTTGTGGCAGATATCTGTTATTCAAGACGTCATTATAGATCTCTTTTCTTTATACATTTCAGACAAGTCTGATAAACTTGTTTTAAAAGAATTGGACAGGGTCTGTAATGTAGCTAAAGCCTAGAGAACTGGAGCACTGAAATCATGCTGTACCTGGTTACCCTGGCACAAAATCAAACGTTGCTTACAGAATCTGAAATTACGTAAGGATTTGTTAAAGATAGAGTTTTTGTCTTTAATTCTGCATTTCCTGGCTTTGTCAGCTTAAAGGAAGCCTTAATGTTATTTTAATGTAGTTTGGTGTGTAGATTGCATCAAAGTAGGTTATATATTGATTGCGCAAACCTCAAAGCTCTGGAGGTAAATCTCTACTGAGAAGTGTCAGAACTTCAGTTAATACACGTATTGATAGGCATAAGATGTCACTATTGTGCTTACTGCAAAGATAACATTTGTGTTGAAATTTTAATGCCCATAGTGTTTAGCCTTTCTAGACTATGGTAAGCTAATCAAAGAACCTTCTCTGGTATATAAATCACTGCACACTGCTGAAAATTGTTGAGAAGGTAGATCAAGGTTTCCGATCAATTCAGTCTTCCATCATTCTTTCCAACAGCACAGAAAATATAGTCCATATTGTACTTACAGTTTGATAGCAAGGAGATGTTTAACATCAAGGCTGGAGATTAACTGTGACAAGTTATATTGTGGAGAATGTGAAATGGTGTTTAGACTGAAATATTAATTTCCAGATTGATGTAGAACTCCATAATTGAGGCCATATATCAGTGCTAAAATCAATTTGATTATGCATCATCAACGTTCAAAAACTAGTTGACAGTTTCAAAATCTGGAAATTAATGTAGGAGGGTGAATCTGGCTTTGCACAATATATTCTCAAGCTTTGGTAGTGTTCAATATGATAGAAAAAAAGATTTTTCTCCTCTTCATTTTCACAGACTTTCTCTTCTCTTGAAGATTAATGCAGTTTTTATTAAAAGATCTGTATCTGATCAATAAAGGATGTGGTTTATTTTTAATGAACACCTTATTGCATGGTTCAGCTTCTTTTGCTATGTGTGAGTAATCTGCATCTAGTTTTTGACCTTCAACATTTGTTCATTATATGTAAAGATTGATTTGAATACATTCCAGCCTATGGGCTGCACTTACCTTGAAATCAGAGTTTATCAGTGTCTGCTGTTTATTCTGCATGATTTGTCACCAAGGGCATGTCGTATTTCTCTCTCCCCGCCCCCCCACTCAGTTCTGTGCTGAAAACCACAGAAAGCTTTTAAGATGGAGCTATTTCTGCCTAGGAATTTAGATCCACAGTGGCTAATGAAGTACAGAATAATCAGCGTATAGCTGAAGGATTCTCCACTATCAATACCTGGAAGGACAAGTGTATTTAAAAAAGCTAAATTGTTTTCACAAAAGAATTTCCTCCGTATTTGCCAGTGGAGGGCTACATTGGTAAAGCTTTCCCACATTTAGGGTTTAAATTGGCTCACGCCACCTTTTGCTCGGAAAGTAGATAGGAAGTATGCAGCTGGTCAGAACTACATTTCCCAAAATACAGTTCATCTGAAAAAATAAATAAATAGAATACTTCTGCTTGTGTGAGCTGCGAAGTGGAATGCTTGGGAGTTGTAGCATTTGTTGGCAAAGCAGCTCCGTAAAAATGCGAGTGTATATAGTGTTTTATCAAGTGTAATTGCTTTGGGTTATCCTTTGAAAGACTTCAGGCCAAGTAACCTCTATATGAAATCAATGGGACAAAAAATCATGCATTCAGAGATTTTGAGGATTCGGTTCCCTTCATGGTGGCTCTCCAAAACTGATGGAGTGAAATAGTTGACTGCCCAGGGTGGACAAGATGGAAAATGCATTGTGGTTTTGGCATGATACATTTTGGACAGATTAGAAAATAGTCTGCTAATTAGGGGAATTCCAGGTATGTACAGGAAGCATATTTCAATAACCCACGATTATGTTGGGTTTCACGTAAAGCTATTTGTTTGGCTGCCAAAGTGTTTCATGGTTTGATGCCAACTGTAATGTATTCAGCACACAAGCTAAAAAAAAACCCTCCAAACTTTGGTGCTTGATGTGTTCATAGGATGGGAACACAAAGACAAAGAACCTTGAAAACCTCAACATGAATAATTCAGGTAAATAGACAGTCTGCTCTGTTATTGTGATTAAAACATAAGGAACTTTTGGACATTACATAGCTATCTAGAAATTCAAAACTTCTTAGAACAAAAGCATGTACTGTAGTATCTCTATTATCTAACTATTACACCACACAATTTATTATGAGCTGACTTACTTTCCCCTCCTTTGTGGAAGGAGCGTGCTGCCATTCCAGCCTTATTTCCAGCCTCAGAAAATTATTGGCATCCATTGAGAATACATTGGAATAAAAGTCACTGGAGAGTTAAAGCTTTTAAGAGAATCCTTAATAGTTTATAGAGACAGGAAAGATAATATAACAAATTATATTTTTGAATATATTTTATGCACTCAGAAGTATATAGCAGAGTTTTGTAAGTACCATAAAATATAAGTTCATACCTGAAGTGATAACTGTAGCTATGCCAGAGTATCCAAAACTCTGTACAGAGGGTGAGATTTTAAGAAGTAGTTGAGAGGAAAAAGAAAAGGTGGAAAAATAAGAGGAGTAGTACAATAAGCTGCATTGTTGATGGATGCTGAAAGAACAATATGTACAATAAGCCACATTCCTGTGAGTCTCAGCACCAGAGCTGGTGTTTCTTTAAAAAGGTGATGGGTAAGGACCGGTCAGAGCCCAAGCCCAGGCACTGCTGTTTCAAGTCCTGGTTTTAAGGCACTAAAACCAACCTTGGGCAAAAGCACAGGCCTGGCTGTGATCACTATCACTGCCTGCTGAGAACCTTCCAGTTTGGATGCACCTGCATCCATTTTCTGCCGTTGCTGCCCCTCTCTGATGGGTGCATGGGGAACAGTGGCAGCCTGGAAAGCCCAAGGGCAAGGTGTAGAGAGGCAACAGGATTGTGGAAAATCAGCAGACTCCCCCGTACTTTGGTTCTGGAGGCTGGGATAGAGATGATTTCCAGGTTTGCATGTGTCAGGGCTTCTTCTCCTGACCTTTCCTAGGGCTGGCCAAAATGGCCTTGGCCCTGGGATGGGAGCAATCCCATCATCAGCCGGCGTAGCACTCCAGGCATATGCCAGAAATAAGAGAGTGCAACAGCATCTGCACCCCTGCTCTTCCCCTGGGCCCAGTATAATGAGTGTGGCCGGAGTGGGAAGGAGGGTGTGGTGTCAGCCAGCTGCCGAATTAATTAATTGGGAGCTGAAAATACATGGATTGACTCAAGGGCTGCTTTGGGGTGTGTGCTGGGGGATGGATTTGACACTGACCAGAGCCAAGCAGCCACAGGCTGGGCTGACAGCAGCTGGTATGCCCTTCTGAGATGACCTTCTGAGATACTGCTGAGGGCCTGGCTCCCAAAATAGTTTTAATAGGTTGCAAATTTTGGTCATCGTTAATTGGTTTGTTTATAATCCAAATCTGCAGGGCTGCTTTGTTTTAATGAATCCATTGTCAAACTGCAGCTCAGACATTAGTCTGACATCCTTCTTCATTGCCCCAGCCTGGGATATGGTGTGAAAATGTAAATAGCTATTTCCCTTTTCCAGCAAAGGAGCATCAGGATCTATGAAGAGCACGACTGTATAATAAGGCAATATTGAGATTGAAGGACAGCAGAGAAGTCTGCAGCACTGTGTCTCCCTCCTATCTCCATCATAAACTTTTTGTTTAGTCTTGGTGAAATCCTTTGAACTCCGAATAGCTACTTTTCCCCAGTTGTGTAAAGGCTGATTTCCGGGATTACAAAACGCAAAGGTGTGATGAGGCATGTTCTTCTTGCATCAGGCTGTCTAAGAGAAGGTGCTATGGGAAATGAGTGAGATCATTTTTATTTTATTGTGTCATTCAGCACCTAGCATTGGAAAACCTCTGCTGCTGCAGTTTTGGTCTCTGCAGAGGTTGAATCTCTGGCACAGGGATGAAATAAATTCCTAGATAGATGCATAATCTCACTGAGATAGCGCTCACCGTAGCTAGAGTGCGTGTTTGTTGTTTTGACCTTGAGGGCTGTGCTGGTTCACCCACACAGCCAGAGACTGAAGCGGGCTCTCCTGCTGCATGTGCTGGGCTATTTGCATTGCAGCAACTTCAAAGACGTGAGCAGAGGAGCATGGATAGGGATATGTAATCTGCTTGTTCTGCTACTGAGTACTAGGGATATTGTGGTTGCTCTCCCTTTTAAATACGCGGATTTTGATCTAGTGTCCATGTGGAGGCAATGTGTTAGATGGGAGTACTGTCTCTTTTCTGGCCAGGGCTGCAAGGACAAGTAGCACCCTCCATCCACAGGCTTTGCTCCTTCCTGAAGGACTAATGAAGGCGAGACCCAGGCCTTTAGCTCTCCCCCTAAAGACAGATGATTAGCATCAGGAAGCTCCTAGAAATTCTCCAAAACTAGAAAGTCACCAGTTCCTGCTGTCCATTTTTTTCCTCTTGTGGAGATTGCCCTCCTTGGACGAAGGCTGGTAAAGATACCTATGTACAAGCTTCTCAGCAGCTGCTTCTAGGAATCAGGTGTTGTATACCACAGACTCCAGCTGAAAGGGATGTGCCAGGGTTTAAACAGTGGCATCCACTTTTCTATAGCCCTTATGGTCTGTGGGCAGCTTGGACTGTGTAAGTGCCTGTGTCTGAGATTCAGAATCTGTGGAGGAATCCCAAGTACACAAAAAATCTCCCTTTTCCAGGATAATGGGGTGGAGGGTGAAAGGAAGAAGTGATGCAATAATCCAGATAAAGCCAGAAGACAATGTGAAGCCTGTGTAAATTAGGGCATGAGAACAAATTTAGTACCTCTGCTTAGAAAAAGCTACTTCTTTTTAGAGAACAAGAGCAGCACTGATTGAAATAGTGGAAATTGTGCCAAAGTTTACAAACACGGAAAATTACTCGATCCTTTTATTTGTTCCTGAATTTTGACTGTATTTCAGTTTCTATGGAAATGCTCTCTTAGGGATGAAACCCTTCTCATCATGGAGGGTCATCCAAGGCGGGCTTGGGAGGAGGAGAGGAGAAGTGACTGATGGGGATCCTAAGGCCAAATACTTCTGTGAGCTGCAACAAGGCTGTAGATTGGTTGGAGAGGACCTGGCAGTCAGGTCTATAATCTGCCCGACAACAGAGCCCATCCTTGTGTGGGTGGAGATGGTTGAGGGTCGCAGGCAGCTGTTGCTACAGTTCCAGCCATTGACTCTGAACATCTGGGGAGCTGCCAGGAGCACGTGCTGCTGGGGCTCTTGACTCTGAAGTTGTAGCACTTAACTTCCTAGAACATTGTGCGTGTTTGTGTACCTGCAATAGCCATTTATAAATCATTTATAATCCTGACATGCTCCTCAGCCTGGAGATGAAAAGGGAATTTCAATCCGAGATGGGGTTTGCCACGATGTTGCAATAATTGTTCTTCTCTGTGCATCATTTCTATAAGGCTCTGTCAATCAAAAAGTTCAATGTCTTCATTATTCTGTAGGCGCATGTCATGCTTGAGGGGAACACTAGCAGGCTCAGTGTTGGGACTTGCCCAGAAACAGCAACAGAGGTAGCTTCACTGAGAATCAACAGAAGCTTATCTGTACTACAGGTCTTTTCTGGAACGTCAAAGTAACATCTTAAGTTCAGAAGCCCTTAATGAACACACTAGACCAAATTCTGCTTCAGAATATGCATGTGCGGCTCCCATTGAAGTAAATGGGCACTCTGCCTGCATCTGAGATAAAGATCTGGCTCGTAGCAAAGCTTAAAGTGCTATACACTGGGTTTTAACGGACTGTCACCTACAACAGAATTTATTTTTAAGCTCTTTTCAGTTATTTCTAGTGTTGCAATAGGTTAACTTCCCTTGTTTTGGAGCTATATCGTCTGCATACTGGTTTAATAAGGTATAGAAATAGAAATAAAGCAATCTAATCAGTTTATTGTGGTTTCTTTAAGGCTATGTCAAGATATTTTACAAGCTTGCAAAATTACATTTATTACACTCCAATCATCTGGCAGACCATAAACACTCCTGAATATTTCTGTTGGAGGAATGGCATTTTTTTAAAAAAACCTAGATAGGAAATATGAGTTTGTTTGAAGAATGAGTGAATTTACCGAACATCTTTTCATTTTCCTTTAATTTGGCCTGTTTGGCCTTTAAGAGCTGTGCCTCCGACATCTGCTTTTTCTTTGCTGACACCGTTCAGGGAAGTAATCAAGGAGAAGTCTGCCATTGCTTTGTGCTCTACTAAAGTGTGTGCATGTTTGTGTATGTTTGTGTGTGTTTGGAAATTGCAAACTTTTTCCAAGCAAGAAAATGGTGAGATTTAAGAAAGAAATAATGAAACAGGATTAACAAGGTAACAAATAAAATGAATTCCAAAGGTAATTAGTCAAAATAACAGAAGTTAAGAAAAGAAAAAAACCCACAAAAATAGAAATGTTATAATAAGGACATATACATTAAAGAAATAATATTAAGCTTAGAGGTGTGATTCCATTTCATCTTACAAAACCTAAATGCATGACATTTTGGGACACCATACCTGTGTTGGAAGTGTGACATACTAATCCTAAAGCAGAAAGTGAGTGAGGATCCCAGCCACCAGTCCTATGGTGCTTCATCCTTCCTGTAGCACTTTTCCTTCAGAGGATGCAAACCTTTCTCCTACAGAAGCGGACTGGTCATTTGGACACAGGATCAATGTCCAAGGCTCCTGGACACCACTGAAATGTGCCACTTGTTTACCATGCATGCAACTCTTAAAGAAATGTATGTACAAATACGAACAGTCACATATGCTAAATTGCTGGAGCTAATGCAGCCTTTTGTATACTTACATTTGGAGCAGCTTGTGACACAAGAAAATAACAAATGAGCTCTTTACTAAAAGGGAACTCATAGTGGGAATGTCAATATTTCTCAAAGATTTTCTTAAATTCAGATTTTAGGCTTTGAACTGTGAGCAGGTTTAGTGCCACTGTTGGTCTGTGAGCATGCCAACTGTGCACTGGGTATTTCTTCAAGATTGGGATTTTGAGTATATAGAATGTGCTAGTTCTACACAATGTAACTATATGATAGGCCAACAAAAACCAAAAAAAGGAGAGAAATCTCAACTCAGAGACACACATTTATTATTTTTGAACTTTAAAATTTATAAATGCATCATGCCTATTACTTTGACTTGCTGGAAATTCCGCTTCTCTCATCAGTAAGGTTATAGATGCCGCTCTACAACAACAAGGCAATATTTGTGTAAAACCTCTAGGGTAGGCCAAGACAGAGGCATTTTAGTTCTCATTGTCTGGATGCGTTTGGGGAATGCAAGTGGACAATATTCTAGAAAAGGCTGTGCCAATCATATATAACTGGGCTAATGTGGAGCCAGTGATTAGAAAGAAGTAGTTCCACCAACATCAGAATTTATAAGGTTTAATTTATTTTAATTTTTTATCTTGTACAATGAACAACAATCCCATCTCAGCTCGTACAAACAAAACTGGAGCTTTTTCTTCAGTGCAGTATTTGAAGTATCTTCCTTCTTTTGGCTTTTCCACTAATGTAATTGTGCTGTATCCTTTCTTGCAGAGGAGTAAAAGATTAATTCAAGTACCTGTCCTCAGTTTGATTGCCCATTTCATGAAGGCATTTATGGACTTTACTACTCCTTCTTCAGGTAAGGATAAAAATTTCCAGCAGCTTAAGTAGTAATGAGGAACTGGATAAGCACTGTTTCCTTAATACACTGTCCTGGGTTCAGCAGTAGCAGCTATTTTTCTCCTTCTTAGTAGCTGGTGCAGTGCTGTGGTTTTGACTTTTGGCCTTGGAACAGCGCTGATAACACCGATGTTTTTAGTTGCTGCTCAGTAATGTTTACTCTGACCAAGGACTTTGTGAGTCTC
>JBCJKH010026343.1:16814-33732 GCA_039877255.1 Loriculus beryllinus
CATGCGAGCTTTCAAACGGTGCTACCCACATAGCTCTCGCTCCTCGCATGTTCTCTACAAGTCCATTTGAATCCATAACGCTCTTCCGATCTCTTTGGAAACATGTGGCTGTATGTCTAACACTGCCAGGGCCCTTTATAAATCTCAGCCTTCATGTCAAAATTAACAAAAATTCATTCACATTTTGCTATTTAGAGGAAAAGTGCAGAGTGGACTTGGTTATTTGATACTAATTATTTAGCAGGTATAAAAGTGTATTCAACTCCCTAATCTCCTTCCTGAGCAGGCAGGCATGCTCATGTTCAAATCGTTACATAACTTGCCCATCTCTAGTTGACAAACCCTTATAACTTTGTTTTCAGATCTAATGCAACCCCACCCCTGGACAAGCTGTGTGCATAGCTGGCCCGTAGTTGATATTGCTGTTAACCTCGTCCTTTTTTCTCTGCTATTCCTGCAGTTTGTTGTCTGCTTCTCATATATGCTTAAAATACCAGCTGTTGAGGAAAGCACTGCTCCAGCATCTGTACAGTGCCTAGCATTTTGGGTGGCCACACTGATGTTCAGGACTTCTGGGAAAACAAGTGAATGTCAAAAATTCAGGACCATGTTTTGCACTGACCTGAGATACAGAAGAATTTCAGTGCTGGATCTTCCTCTATCTCTTTGTCTCTCTCCATATGCCTATATATGTATATATCTGTATATTTCTATATACATCTCTCTGTGTTTGTGCATGTCTGCATCTGAACAGCCACTATATGGTACCAGGGGAGCATAACAGAGATCCTGGATGCTGTGAGATGACCACACCTTGCTGTTGGTATGAATTACCTTGACTCTTCACATCTTCCATTTGCTGAAAACTGACCAAAGTCAGTGGGATCAGAGAGGATTCAAATCAAAATAAAACCTGGACTGAGCCTGATACCGGGAATTTTTGCTGAATTAGGCATAAATTAGATGTTATCTCCTAGTCAGTTATGGTGATACTGAAAGCAGATACTTCAAACTGCTTGCAGGGTGTGAGAGCGTCTAATCTTCTTTCATATAGTTTTAAAAAACAACCCAGGGACAAGGTTGTGGTTTCAAGTTGTAGATGGAACAGACACCATATTTATTTGGGTGCTTTCCTTGAGGAGGTCAAGGAAATAAAGCAATCTTCTTTCAGCTCTCTGCATTATTATCACAAACAATAGCCTGCTGGCACAAAACAAGTTTTAATTGATTGTTATTATTGATTTTACAGGAAGCAAAGCAGAAGAAATACAACTTGATTTTTGTAAGCCAGTGTGACCTGAAAAATACAAAGGAGAAAAAGAGATTATAAAGCACTCTCATATTTTGCCTCATTCTGTGAGTTTGCAGCTGAGCACTCCATAAAAGCCCTCTCCATTAATTCTCTATTTATGTATTTTGAGCATATTGATTTTCTTTTTAGGTAATCTCCATCTGAAAGTTTTATTCAGATGGTCTGTTTTGTGCTGTCACACTCCTATTCCTTATGGCCAGTAATTTAAACACATCTCTTCCTCCTCTCTCTTTCCACCTACATCAAACCCACATGGGGAAGCAAAAGCTGCGAGCAAAAGCTTTAGGCCAGTTGATACTATGACTTGCTCCTTTCTGCTGATTATCAGTTACTGGAGCATTTTCTGTTCAGGCTGAACCCTGGGTATGGGATATTTTTCTGATCACGTTGCTCTCTCAGTGCCTGGCTGGGACCAGAGATTCTAGGCTGTGAATAATCAGAGCAATCCTGTTAATTATCCCAGGTGGGCTGGTTGGTGCTCAGTGGGGAGACCTTAGCTATAGTTAGTCTTTTTCTGGTACAGAACAGAGGAGATGGTGAACTTCATAAGATGCTGCTCAGATATGCTCTTTTCCCCAGCTCCCCTTGGCCACAGATTAGGAAGTGAAGTGTATTAAGAGAGAGGATTTTATTGGTGGTGAATAACAAAGTTTTTGCAAATGCTGAGTTAAAAGAAATATTTTCTCACCATTTAGTCTTACATATTAATTTTATGGATTTTGGGGAAGGCATATGACAAGAAGTTGATGCTGATGGGAATAGAAGTGCTTGGCACTTTTACAAGAATGTACCTAGAATTTTAGGTAGACTTTAAATGTATATGTGGAATTAATTAAGTCACATTAATAGAGCCATTCCACAAAGCTTTCAAATGATTAAGAACCCTGAAAATTTTATCATGGATTTTACTCTAATCATTATTAACTTAATTAATATTAATTGTAATAATAGTATTATCAGCTTACCCAGTATCTCTCCTCAGGGACTGTGTAAAGTGCCTTCCAAATGCAGAACACAAAGATGGTGTAAATCACTCTCTTACCTTTCTCCCTTCTTATACGTAATTCTTATTGTGAACTGGAATATTTATACAACAGTAGTAAAGAACACGAGAGTTTTCTTTAAATTTCTGTTCTGGTGTTTATTCCTTTACTTACATTTGCAAGATTTTCTACTTGGCAGCAATGGCTAAAAGCTTCCTCTTTTTTTTAAAAAAAAAAGTTGAAATAGTATGACTCTAGGAGCTGGGCTTTGAAAGAAAACATTAAGTTTTTACACACCCTGTTTTAAACATAATGTTTAGTTGTTTACAAATTGTTTGGTTTAAGGCAATGAAGAATGATAAATTATAACCCATACCCCTAAATGAAATCTCCTGTGGCAGTGCTTTACTCAGACAGAGACCTGGTATTTCTGTCTATAGCAGCTTGGCAACAACAGTCTTCCCAGAACGATATACAACGGAAAAGAAAAAAAAAGGATTTCTTTTTGCATTTGCAGCACCCACCCAACTTTCCCACCAAGTGATCTGTTGTTAATGTGCAGGAAATCCCGATGAATGCACATCATTTGGTGAAAGAATGACAGCAGACACCACAGCTATCCTTAGCAAGCATCCACCTGCTCCCGTGG
The DNA here is from genome assembly GCA_039877255.1 of Loriculus beryllinus. Classification (NCBI taxonomy): domain Eukaryota; kingdom Metazoa; phylum Chordata; class Aves; order Psittaciformes; family Psittacidae; genus Loriculus; species Loriculus beryllinus. The sequence goes on from JBCJKH010026343.1 coordinate 19,759, forward strand.
TGTCTTTTTAAAGCAAGTTCATTTTACCTCTTCTCCTCTTAGTTTTCCTTTGCTTAATTGCAGGTGATGATTCCAAAGAAGCCTTCACCTGTTTGAGTGCGCTTTCATCTTTCTAGACAAAGCAGGCTTGGGCTTGGTGCTTGATCTGTGGCATAGTTAGGGCCTTCGGTATTAAAGGCGTTGGGATCACCCTGAGGCTTTTAAGGTTTTAGGGTTAAATTGATGAGCGTGTATAAAATGTAAGCTTTGTTGTTTGGCAGAGTTTTACAGCATTTGTTATTCTTTTTTTTGTTAAGAAACCATGGGACTATGCTGCATTCCTCAACTGCTTCTTGCCTATTAAACAACACTGTCAAACGGAGACCTCTTTGACTTGTATAAAACTTGTGATTCATTATGTTGCCTTTAAAACTCAACAGCTACCTAACTTAGCGAGATGTCCAGATGGAAATGCCTACTGGATAGTAAGTGTTTGGTACACTGTAGAGCTGCAAGATATATCAGCTTCTGACTACAGAGCCTGCACTTTGATTCCTACTGTCTTCTCAGTTATGGCTGCCAGCATTTAGGGATTCTGAGCTGTTCTATGAAAAATCCATTTGAAAAGCCAGACAGCTCCCACTTACCCTTTTTTGTGTTTCTTGTCTTTTTAAAGTAGGGAATAAATTGACCAAAGGACCAGTGGAAGGCAGTGTCCTGACCTTGACTGTTGGTGAAGAGCATTGAGTGCAGCCCATTGGTCCTAAAAATGAAAGCTGTTGTTTCTAGAAAAATGATGTGCCTGGGTTTGTTGGCTGCATCCACTGTGAAATGCTTCCCCTCACCTTGACAAGTCTTCTAGGAGAGACAAGAAGTGGTGGCTTTAGTGAAAATGATTTCAGCACAATATGCAAAGTCATAACTGAAATTAAAAACCAGGTAAAAATGCTGTTTTCTGACTTTTTTTTTTTTTTATCTTCTTCCTTATCCATTTGTATATGGTGCATGGGGGAATTTACCTATTTGCTTAGATGACGTTTGAGATAAAATTTCCTCTGGCAATTCCCAAAGGTTTTGGATGCCTTGCATAGGTATTATGTGGGTGACATGCCCATCCCAAACTTCCTCCCATATCTTCACATGCAATTCCTTCACATCAAGATCCAGGAAAGCTTTTGTGAGACATGGTTGGGCAGGAAAGTTATTGCATCTTAATGTGTTCCTGTTCTTTATCCACAACAAATGTGAAATAAACAGGGAGAATAAGTTACCATGTGTGTTGGGTTTCATGGTGGCCATTTAGAAGAATATGTGTTATTTAATACTACTAATATAACATTTTTATTATTAAAACCATACACTCATACTTGTGTGTATAAATGTATATAATATATAAATGTATATAATATGTATATAACGTATACAGTTATCATGTCTCAGCTGATTGGTGGTAACTTGTGAAACTTCAGTAATCCAATTGAAACTTCCTGTTTATTCCAGCAAGACTGTAAGTAAGTGGTGTCCACACATGCACTTAAAAAACAGAGCATTTTTTTTTTCAACAGACAATAAAATGGAAATCAGTGAAGATCGAAAAGCAAGAAAGGACATGTTAGCTCTGCTGGTGGCAATGCTAGAGGAGCAATCTAGCTTTGCAATTTGTCACTTGTGTCTTAGAGGAAGTGTGCAGCCATCAGTTTGGGGACAGATGCAACGTTTCAGAAGGAAGGCAGAAGTCACCCTTCTCTGAGCAGCCCCAGAGACTTTGGCCACTAGGTTTCTACTTGGTCACACAGGTTGTTTCTACACATTGTCACTAGAGTAGAGTTCCTCTCTGTGATAACTTGAAAACTGTTTCTTATCAACTACGTAAACTTAAGACCCCTTAAGACAGTAAGGCTAGACTTGGAAATACTTTGTTTTTTCTTCGGCAAATATTCACATTATGCTATTGTCTTCTGAAACAATTTTATAGACCCTGATGCATTTCTTCACTTTTGGATTGCCAAGTGAAAAAAAAAAAAGAGGTGTACTTTTAAATAATGACAAACTTCTCCAAGTTCAGACTACTGAGTGCAAATCTGTGTCATTCCTACAAACAGCCTGAAAAGTTACATATTTTCCTGACTTCCCTTGATGAAATCGTCTGGAGTCAAGTTCACTTCACCCAAACTTATACCCTTCAACTGACTTCAAAGGAGATGAATGAGTCGCTCAGCAGGGCAGAATATAGGCTTGTTATTCCTGTAACACATTCTGTATGTCATCAATACCCTTTCTCTTATCTCACTCTTATAATAGTCATCTGAATTTTAAGTGTTTTATGCAGTTTGTTTCTATTTTTTTTTTTAATTTAAAATTTTGGAAGGGTATTTTTCCCTTCCCTTCTGTTTATATTTACATTTTCAGATACTACATATACAGCTTAATCATATCACACTTTGAAAGTGATATAGAAAGTTGTGCTCTCTTACTCAATCAGATTTAATCAGTTTGGATGGATTCCAAGTACTAAGCATTAATCTCACTTAAACCAAACTCCTGATAGTTCATCTAGCCTGAGTATTCATGTCAAAGACATAAAACAATCTCCTTTAATGCCCACAGTACTTTTTAAATTGAGCTTTCACCATCTGTTAATAAAACGTGCTTTGTACTGCTGGTTACGTTTTGTGGAATGTGTCAGGGGTGAGTTTCTCTTTCCCTCCGATTCTTAAAGGCCTTCTTTTTTTCAAAAGTATATGAAAATTATGCAATATAGTAACAAGGAATTAGTCATGCCTTGGCAGAATCTCCATTACCTTGGCTCACATCAAAGGGAAGGAGAGAAGCGTGGTCCTTACAAGCTTATAGCATTCCTTTGCCTTGGAGTCCCACTCTGTGATGACAACTAAATTGGACACTGATGTTTACTTATTTTTCAACATGAGGGTGTAAAGCACATTGACCTTGCAGTTGGCTCTTTTAGAGCACCTTTCATCGTGGGCCCAAGCCTACTGTCTGATGCAGAGCTCTCTGTTAACTTTTGGGAGTCCCTGGGGAGGATTATTTGGAGGCAGAACTGCCGAGCTGAAGTCCCTCTTTGATGCCCTCTGTACTTCAGCATCTCACATTATTAGTCCTGGGCATGGTACTGTAGTGCTTCCTTGTCAAACTATTATGGAAACCATGTTCAAAGTAAATGGTGCCTTCAGATGATGTTTTGCATGATTCAGGGCTTTAAGGTCATCACTTACAACAAAAGAGGAGTGAACTACAAATGAGAAAGGGCAAGAGTAAGAATCTGTGTTTCTCTGTGTCATGATTTTTAGAGCATGCTGCTGTCTTTAATGGCAGCTGCTGCTGCTGTCAGGATCGAGCTAAGTATATTTGATTCTATTTTTGTCTGGAAAAGCAGGTGAGGTGTGCGCATTAGATGGTTTTAGAAGTCATGGATAGGCTTGTTTTCTATGAATCTTCATAAAAGTAAATTAAAATGACAAGTTTTTTTGTTGATTTGAGAAAAAAAGGGATGGATTTGAAGGGTAGATCAAGTTTCAATCCTGATGAGCAAGAGACTTGATTATCAGCATACTTGAGCTGTGACACTGGTGTCTGAACAATGAATAGGCATCCAGGTACACGTTTATTCTCAACAAGAAAGAGGCTCTGGGCACTGGGATAATTCGGGAAAAGTTTGCACGTAAAGGAAATAATTGCCCGACCTTCTTACATCTCCAAATCAGAAAGTATTTCAAAGCAGTCTTTGAGGTTTTGATGGTTACAGGAAAAGTGTGAAGTGTCAAAAGACTGTCACACTCAGCTCTTCCCCTGATGTCAAGCTTGTCTTTCCAAGAAACCTGCTTCCCTGGGCTGTGAGAAGTGGTCCCATAACATCCGACCTTGATGCCGAATGCCAGTCTGAAGGTTTTAGTTGTCAACCAAGGTATGAGGAGTAGGCGCTGTCCCTTTGTTAGTGCAGTACTTAATTTATTGTCTGCTTTAAGAATAATGTTGCAAAACCTGCAAGAAAGCAGAATGGCCTGCAGCCCTCAGGTTGTGTAAAAACTCCAGTCTCCACTTCCACACTGGGACATCCATCCCTGGGGCTTGCTTTCAAGACAAGATTGAGTTATACTTGAAAAGTGGGTAGAGCCGTGTGCACTCTCACCTCCACCTCTCATCTTCTAAGTCTCTTTCTGTTATCTCAGGACTAAGAGGAAGCCTCTGATGAGAAAGCTGACACTGCTGTGAAGCTGACTTGTCTTCACGCTTCCTCTTGAGATGAGGCATGTGCTTAGCTGGCTTAAAAAAGCTGTCACCTACCTCAGGTCCAGTCTTCCTTCACATCTGCTGGTATGCTCTTTTTATGCTAATACACGAAAGGCTGAGAAACTGTTTTAAAAGTAACTGGCAGAATTTAGCTTTAGGTTACAATGATCATGGTGATTTTATGAGTTTCGAAATGCAACTTGAACATGGATTTCACTTAGCAGATGTGTTAAATAACAAAAATACACCCTGGAATTCAATTTGTATTTGACTGCACAATCTCTGATTTCCTCATCTACTTTTTCAGCTTCCTTTTAGCACTTATGTTTTTGCTTCTAAGTTTTTTCTTTGGATATATAATAAGGCTTTGTGTCTCCTGATTTCTTATCTTATGTGGGTGGTAGAAAAATTGCTCTACTGCTCCAGTATTTGTGGTTGTGTGGGGCAGGTGGGTTCACGCAGAGCTGTGCAAAATGTCTGTAGTAAATAAAAAAAGAAGGGGAAGACTCTTTCCCAAAATTTCTTTATATCCCTGGAACTTCTGCTGTCAACCCCAGGAAACTAACTAGTTTCAGGGATGGAGAGACCTTTTGCCAATCTTTGCAGCTCCCAGCGACCTGGAGCTGGTTTGTGTTTTTGTTGTGCATTGCAGGCCAGCACGTCCTGGAATTCCAGGTGCCTCCTGCATCGCCCAGGGGTCCCACTCCTCTCTCCTTTTGGGCTCCAGGCATCATTTTGTTCCACCCCTCCCAAGACTCATGCATGGAACAGGTCAAGACTAGATCTTTGGGACTTGTGTTCAAATGTGAGATGCAGCATAAGTCTACATGACCTGGTATACTCTACGGAAGCGTCAATTGAGTGGCTTTTCACATAATAAGCATGCCGAGCTCTTCTTCAGGCATAGTGGTGGATCCTGGACATTTGTCAGCTGTAGAAAAGAAATCCTGTCTGGATACTCCATTGGGTATTGCTTACAATTAGCTGGGGAAAAGACAAGATATAATAACTTCAAATAAGACAATAATTAGGATTTCATGTTGTCACCTAAAGACACTAGGAATTTAAGTCAAATTTACTGTAATGAATATCTCTTCTTATTGATGTTAAGCTCCAGAACTGAGGCATTTGGATATTCATGTCAAAGAACTTGCGGAGTTTGAAATTCACGCTTAATGGACTTACAATTGTCTTTGGAGCTTTGAGCTAACACCTTCTGCTATGACAATCCCCATCCTACCCAGAATTCCTGCTGCTGTGCCATCTCTACACTTGACAGTAAGAATTTCTGGACAACTGAAATCATGGATCCTGCAATTTTGCTCTAAGACACGTGTCTTTGGCAATCTAATGTGAATCTCTGCCTTGAGCCAGAGGCCCATGCACGGCCAGACTGCCTTCCTTGCCAAATGTATTGAAGAAAGAGCAACTCTGAAAATCCTGCTTGGTCCAGGGGCAACTCATTAATTCCTGTAAGAGCACAGCCTCTTCCTCAGCAGTGGGTACACTGGCACTGCATCCAGCATCTGGCAACATTTCTTATGTCCTAGTGTGCAAGCCTCATGCCTAGGTGTGACTGGGAGGTGCTCTTCAAATCATATGGCACGCTTATATCAAATTGTGGGATAAGACAGCAGACCCACCAGTTGATCCAGCACAGAGCCCTCCAGCCCACTCTGCCTTGTTTTCCATGAGAGCATGCCATCACCACCAGTTTGCTCCCCATATGTTTGGGTACTGGACCACACATCGGGACAATTGGCATGCAAGGTCAAAGAGCAGGAGGAAAGAGTACAGAATAGGACAGTATGAAATTCAGGCCTAGCTGTGGTGGAGCACATGGCAGGAGCCCACCTGGTGAGCTGAATGCTCAGTACCTGAGATTTGACAAGTCTAAGAGCACTTTCTTTGAGACTGGCTCTTGGATATTGAGTAAGGTGACAGTCTGTGTCAAGGCCCTCCTGTACAGACTCATATATGGAGTAAGGAATGCAACATTTGCTAAAAATACTTAAATCCTTGCTTTTATAGATGTACATATTAACCTTAATATATTTTTTTAAAAATTGTATACTTGATGTGTACAGGTTTTATTTATTTAAATGATATTTTTGAACCAGGCAACTGATACTTCTCATATAACAAGGCAGTGGTAGAAGTCTGCAGCAGTAAATTGCGCTGTTATACTTGGATGGTGCAACATCAAGCTGACAGAGAGGTGAGATTTCTGCTTCTGGACTTCAGAAGGTCAAAACAGTGTGGGAACTTTTCCCAGTGGTAGCAGCTGCAAATGTCAGGGAGAATTGCATTTCGAGCAGCTTCCCAGGACAGATTTTCACAGTCAGAACCATTTATTTCATGTGTCCTTTTGGAAAAACATAATAAAAGGAGCCTGGGTATTAGTTTGAGGTGATTTTTGAGGTAAAGACAAAGGCGTATAAGCAAAAGACTGCAGGAAAAATTTTCCTTTCAGTTACATTTGGTGTGTGAATAGAAAGAACACCCAAAGCAGGCACCGATCAAATACATACTTATTTAAAAGTAGAAGACTGGAAATCTGAAATGTCTGTGTGGCATTTGTGATAATGCCATGGTCCTAAACACGACTTAATAGCACAAATATTTGTCTGTGACAATGTCAGATTTAATTTGCTGTAAATCATATAACCTAGGTGGATAATAATGTGACAGATGTATTCCACAGCACAGCACACAGAAGCTTGAATCCATTTGATAAACTGCTCAAACAGCTGATGCACTGTATTTATGATGAATCTTTGAGATGTTCATGGACAGTCTATCCCTGACACTTGACTGAAGTCTTCTGAGTTGTTTCAGATGCTTTTAAGTGGAAAAAGGTTTAAGGTAACAGTGGGGATGGCTTTTTTCCCATATTTTGTTCTAGACACCTTAACCAGTATTGTCTCTGCTGACCTGTCAGAGAACTTTAGGAGCGCAGATGTGTGCTTATCTGAGCAGCAGCACAGCCATCTGCCTTCAAAGGGAAAGAGGGTAAGTGCCTCTCTCAGCAAGAAGTATGGGGTGGAGGAAAAACACATTCACAAATACAGCCCATTTTGAATGACTAGCACTCATTTCCTGTTAAAAAGGACAAAGGGGGGAACATGACTCTTGGTATTTTACTGGGGAATTAAAATGTTGGTAGGTGACAAAAGCCTGCACTGGTAATGCAGCCACCTCCTCTTTCACTAGCAGCTTCCCTCTTGGATGTATTTTTACTCACAGCGGAACAACTTGGACAAGTTGCATTGCCACAGATTTTCTTCAGGGCTTCACAGTTAGTGGAAGGAGTTGGTGGGTTGTGTTTGTAAGCTCTCAGGTTCCTTTAGGGCTTTCCATGCCCCCTGTAGAAGACTCAGCAGGTAACTTTGTGATAGGTCATGCAAATTGTTGACAAATCACATGAATCCTTCTCCAGCTTCCGGAAGAGATCCCTCACAGGTTGGTGAAGCTCTGTATTCCAGGGAGGGTAGTAATCTCCTGAAATTCATCAACTACAGTATCCACAGAGGCACTAAAATCTCTCCTGAAAATTTGAGAACACATGAATCATACAAATCTGGATGCTGCCTGGAGATTAAAGTCTAAATAATAGCTATTAAAAAATAGACCAGGTCTATATTTCAAAAGAGTCATTTTGCAATCTTAAGGCTCACACAAAATTCATTAATGTAACAGTGTTATCTTCAGTGAAATAAAATATTCTGGTTTTTGTCACATGCCATTATCTCCTCACTGACATCACATTTCGGTATCCTTTGGTTCATTAACATATACAGCAAGATTTATACTTAAAAGACCCTACAGCCTGTCTCATTATCTGGTCCAAGACTGCTCTGAAAACATGGTTATAGTATCAGCTTAAGTACTCAGAGTAGATCTGAATTGGATGTTTTGATTGAAATGTCATTATGGATATTTTAGATTAAATGACAGATCTCTGGAGCTTCTGAGGTGCATTGTCTTCTGGATGTGCAGGTGATATTTTGATATAAAAAAGAATTACTCCTAGGAAACAAAAATAATCTGAAAATGCTGGCAAATAACACTCTACAAACATGATAGGGACTTCTCTAAGGCAAAAATAATCTTCTGATGATGAACTTCTATGAACTTTGAAAGTTTCTTTAGATTTCCTAATAAAATAATGGTGGCAACAGTGTTCTGGTAACTTCCCACTATGTCTGGTTAAGCCTCCCCTTTGTTGTAGCTATGTGATATGTATGAATTCTACATAGGCTTGATTTTCCTGACTTGATTGTGCTTCTCTTTCCTCATATACACAGTGAGGCACCCATAAATTTAGCTTTTCACTTTTCTGACTGAGATGTCACTGATCAGACAAGGTCAGAGACGGAAAAGAGGCAGACCTCTCAGCTCTAATTGTCTTTTCCTACACTGCAAAACATGGATAGGACAGGCTGTCCACCTGGGGATGCTGGGAGCATTAAACACCAGCTGGGAGCATGCCCAGACATGCTACGACTTGTACAAAGGCTGCTAAGTGACTTAAATCCATTGCACAGAATAGAACCATATAGCCTCAAAACAGCAGAACCTGACTTAGTTTCTAGTAACTCATTAAAATGACTCTACAATTCTTTTGATGTTCTGTACTAGTCTGGTCACATTCCTTTCTGTTTTATAGCATGGTAATAACAACATTCTTGTAAACAGTCATATAAACTCTAACCTTCATATTGCTGTCTTCAGATCATTTGAAAGCATTTTCACATTGAGATTTGGCTTTCTTATCCCCATAAAACATATCCCAACCTTATAAACCATGCCATCAAGGGACCAGAGGGAGAAAGTAGCTGCGCAAAAGTTGATTACTGCTGGGTCACTTTTTTAGAATAGCCATACCATCCTGCAAAGGCAGAATACTTTTTGCAATCATTACCTTTATGGATCCATTGTTCAGAGCTATTGGGGTTTCCATTCTCTTTCAGAGAAAACTCTCTGGTCCACAGATAGACTCTAGCCTAGATGTCTGTTGGTTAGTGCCTGCTCTATGGTAATTAGCAGCCTGTACTCTCTCCATTGTTATCGATACATTGTCATACACTGCTCATGCGAGTCTACAACCTGGGGTAATATTTTCTGGGAGCTCGGGTTCTGTATTATATGGCTGGCAATGGAGAATTACAGAACCAGAGAAGGCCTAAGAGGCAGAAAAAGAAGCCACTGTGGTTTAGCTGTGCTTCTCCACTGACAGCATCAGACAAAAAGAAAGACGACTGACTTTAGCTGTAGAAGTGTGTGCTGTATGTGCTGTAAGGAGGATAGGCAGCAGTTTCCAGATGTCTGTGGCCAAAGGCTTGGCACTTAAGCATTTACTCAAACAAAAGGGCCAAGGATAAGGGACTGCACCCTTTGCAAACAACACGGCACATGGACATGCACTCACATGCAAAGAATTTACATTGGCGGAACAGTTTTCCAGGCAGTCAGTAAATATGACTTATGCCTTCTCTTCCTCCATCAATAGTTTAAACAGTCTGGGAGCAAAACCAGATACAATGATCTTCCTGACACTGTAAAAGACAAGGAAAGAGTTCACACATTTTAACATATCCTCAGCTTGCTCACTTGCTTTTCTTTCCCTCTGTTTCTTTCTTTTCTAAATTTCTTTCTATTTATTTATTCAAGGCAGCTCTGCATTTTCTTTTGCACTGTCCAGTTGGAGCAGAGAAACAAAGTAATGTGCTGTGAACCTATCACAGAGCGTAAAAAGGAAGCTGTAAATGCCCAGCTGAACAAACTGCCAACAATCTCTAAATAAGCAATGTGTTCTATAGCATATCTGTGAAAGGGTGGTACATCTATAGTAGCTGCAATCTGCTGGAGAATTATTTGCAAGTAGGGAAAAAAAAAAAAAGTAGCTAGATGTGACAGATAAATTTTTCACAGTGTTATTCTTTGTTTATAGACCTTCTCTCCTTTTAGTGTACCCTAGAGCAAATCTCTGCTTTTTCAAAGGGCCACGCCATTGTTCAACTGAAACATTATTATTTCTTCTCTCAAGTTTGATTAAATTACTTGGCACTCAGACAGAAGTTGATAATAATACAAACACAATGATCAAGGTGGCAGATGTGCCGTTATTCTCTTAATGGCAAATAACTAATCCTTCAAACTGTGGCTATGGAGTTTTAAAGTGATACAGGGCAACATTATAGCCAGTTTTATGTATGTTAATTGAAATGGGATTGAGAATTTATTGGGGAACATTTAAATAATTGGTTTCTTTACAAAATATAGTCTGGCTGTTGGTTTGTGGACTGTATGTGTGTAGAGATTGCAGAGATTTGGTCCAGAGCAGCAATCAGAGGTTGAAGGCAGCAGGCTGACAGCGCCTGTGCAGCTACAGGGGCTCAGCTGCCTTGCAGGAACTTGCTTCTGTATCTGAGCCCTAGGATAAAAGGTGTATTTTTAAAAGGTGCTAGCTAAAATGTTTTAATTAACACCTGCTAGAGCCCTGGAATCAGCAGCAAAAGGTATTTTCTGTTCTATGGACTGATGGAAAAGTGACTTAACAGGTGAAGGAGTCGAGGGAATGTTAGGACACCCATGTCCTATAAAGGATATAACGGTGAAAAAGGGGCTCCTGAACCCTGCTTGCAGGGATTTAAGTAGACATGGTTCAAATGGGGATCAGAAACCAGGGATTTTAAATATGTTAGCTCAAATGGTTGAGCTAATAAGTTTTAAAATAAATCTTTTCTAGACTATACAAGCCCTGAGGGAAGAGCAGAGAGATTAAGGTAAAAATAGAAAGCATGAAGTGTCTAATAATGAGCCACACCTGTTTAGAGAAGTTTCCTTATCTCTGGTCTGGTCTGCACCCCATTTTTGTATCAGTAAGAGTGGCTTGGCCAGGGAAGTGTCTTTCTAAGGGACAGGGAGGATGAACCAGTTATTATGAGGGAGCCATGTGGCAGTGGCAGAGGTTCTGAGGACAGCCATTGAGTTGTCTGCAGAAAGTGTTTCCCTCTCATTTACCCCAATACTGGAGGAGCTTTGGTTTGATGTGTAGACAAAAATAAAGACTTTTTAAGAAGATCTAAAAATTATTTCGTAATTTAATTATTTAATTACTCGGAGACAAGTGGTTTTCATTTACTACAATGGATCTCAATCTTGTTGGCCTCCAGGCTTTATTGTACTGTAAATATTATTACTCATAATAAAAACCAACCTAACGTTTTTCCCCAAAACTCTTAGCTTTGGTCTTCAGCTGCTGATGCTGGTGCAAACTGGAAGAGGAAGTAGAAAAAAACACCAAAGAAGACTTCTTTGAGATTTCTAATGTTATTTCATAGGCCCCAAAGTCCACATAACCTGCAGAGAAGCATAGGTTAGCACCTCGCAACCTGCCAGTCTTCTCCAGTCAGTCCTTTTTGTCTACCATGAGCTGTCACAACGTGTGGTGCTGTCTGACTTCTACTATGGCTGTACTTTACATTGCTGTGGGCAGCCAATGTGTAAGACATGGTTACAACCTCAGATCACTCATAATACTACACGCCTTTATTTTGAAGCTGTAGGGATTTTTAATTATATACAGGTAATTCCTTCCTGAAAAATGCTGAGATCCTTTAAAAGAGATATTAACAAATAGGCCACACTAGGGCAAGCTCAGTTTTGAGACATGGGAGTTTGTGCTATCTGTGTAAAACCAGATGATTTTCTCCCCTGTTCGCGATCAGTTATGTAGTTAGTGGAACCCTGTGTCTCCCTTACCCCCAGAAGAGCTATAGGAGCTTGGACGTCTGAGTGTCTAGGATGACATGCTGGTTTAACTGAAATCAGAAGGAGTTTTGCCACTAGCATCTCCTCAGCTTACCCCACACCCTTGGCAGACCAGGCAATAATCCTGATGAAACTGTAGGACAAACACAGTCACAGTATAAGTAGAGATATAAATTATGTTTGGGGTTAAGAGGCACTAATGAATATATATTAGGTAGCTTACATAATATAAGAAAGTTGCCACAGACTTTCTTCCTTACACCTTCTTATGCCCTTGTCTGTGTCTCTTTCACTTACAAACTAGCTATTCCATTCTACTAATGTGAAGGGTGAGGAAACATTTATTCATTCGTGTTGCTCTTTAACAGTTTATTACAACATACTTCATAGCTTCATTTCAGCTGTCTGCCTGATCAAGATGGAGATGTAGGCTCCATCAACAGATTATTAGAATAGACCTAAATTTGGTTATGTGTCATTGCAGTAATAAGGCTTAGTCCTTCATGTATAAGTGAATTTATTTACACTTTGTTTATTAATCCTCAGAAGAACCCTATTGAAAAGAAAATATTGTATTTTCCAGATCACTTTTCTGATGTGTTTAAATCTATGGTACAGTTAGAAAGCAAATAAATCAAAAGTAAAGAATGAGGAAACCTATAGTGATTTTTATACTCCTGTTTTCTTGTACATGGTCATCTGAAGATAGTTAAGTGCGAGATGACAGCTTGGGCTTGGTTTCATGAGCATCTGAGCTGATGACTGACCAAAAGGGGAGGCAATTTCCCACCACTTTCCTCATTTACTGCCTCTTTTTCCTCCCTTCTTACCTTTCCCAGCTGCAAAATTACACTCCTTTGACACCAGGGTTGTTATAGTTGATTCTGCTATAAACCAGTTATAACTCATTAACCGAGCAGAAGTCTTTTTGGTTTTCTTGTGGGTTTTCCTGTGAAGTTTATTTTCTGCTTGGTGAGATAGACAGGCTCAAAGGGGTCAGTGACATTAGAAGTGGAGTCAAACGAAGAACAGCAGTGAGGAAGGATGAGGAATTGACTGAGGAAGAGGAGGAGCTTCTCTGTTTTGGTGGCAATGAGCTGTTAAGAATGTCTCATTCTGTGTCATTGAATTGTAGCTTGAATATACAAGTTTATTTCTTCTGAAAGGTCACTTCTGGTTCCTTCTCCCCTCTGGACTCCTGAGAGATTTCTGCTAGTTTGATGAGATGAAATGGCTCACCAAAAGGTGAGCCAAGGTCCTGACACCATGCATTGGAACAGAAAGAAGGAAGAGGTGTCCTTTGGTGGCAGTGTGTTACACCAGCAAACACATCTGCTTGCATCCTACATGTCTTGTGCAAGATCACATGGAAATCTGTGGCAGAATAGAAATCTTGCCCCCTCTTTTGCAAGAACAAGAATATTGCTGTACCCCGAAACTCTCAAGATTTTTCTTCTACTCTTCCAGCCAGGATCAGGTAGTTTAAAGGACAGTGATGGTTCTCCACAGGGATAGGATAATCTTCTTTATCCACCATCTCAGCTCATCCTACTTTCTACAAATCAGAGAATATTTTAAACTTGAAAGCACGCAATTATTAGGCATTTCCTAATTTTAATGACTCCTCTGAAAAATTCTTACCCATGAACTCTATGAAAATTCAATTAATCTTATTTAGTTCTTGGCCTTGGGTATGTCCTTTTGCAGTGAGCTCCACTGGCAGAATAGGTGAAAAACCTTTCCCTCTTATCAATTTTGAATTTCCATAGAATCATAGAATAGTTAGGGTTGTAAAGGACCTTAAGATCACCTAGTTCCAATCCCCCTGCCATGGGCAGGGACAAATTTTCCGTGTCTTGTTTTCATTGAACACTCCCTATTCTTCAGGATTTCTGGCAGCCAGAACAAATTTTCCCAGCTCACCCATTAACACCCAACCATGAGACCTGTGCACTCCCTCTTTCTGGG
>JBCJKH010026344.1:0-28770 GCA_039877255.1 Loriculus beryllinus
GTTCAAGGCCAGGTTGGACACAGGGGCTTGGAGCAAGCTGCTCCAGTGGAAGGGGTCCCTGCCTGTGGCAGGGGGTTAGAACTGGAGGAGCTTTAAGGTCCCTTCCAACCCAAACCAGTCTGGGATTCTGGGGCACTGCTGTGATTTCAGCCATCGCATGGATTCTACTTGTTGTTTTCTCAGTCGCAGTTCTTCCTTTTGGGAAGTCATTTGTCTCCCTGTTAACATACTGGGTTGTTGGGGCTGTCTGGCTTCTGAAGGAGGCAAGCAGTGGACTTCCCTTCCTGTGGCCTGGAGTCACTGTGAGCATGAGCAGTTAGGGATCTGTTTCAGGTGGAGCAATCCCAACACTTTTTGTGCAGTTCTTTTACCACCGAAGGTTTGAAGATGATTCCCGGGTATATGTTGACCCATAACTAAAAGAGAGAAATATTCTTTTGTACAGTTGCCCACAGAATTCAGTGAGCTAGGAGATTAAGGACTGAATATGCAGTAAAGAGGTTGTATAACTTTCTGACCAGTAAAAGTCAGAAAAGAGGTGTAAATGATGGGGCCAGTCAAATTTCATACTTAAGAGTGTTACTGTACCATTTGGGAAGGCACAACAGCAGTGTATGCAGAGGTCAGCAGAGCCTCTCTTCTCTCCCTGCAGTCATTATGAAATTGGTAACTTAAACAGTATTGGGAGTTTTCTCTGGAAGCCTGTTCCACTGCCCAGCTGCATCAGGCAGTATGGACCTTCTGAGCATCCAGGTCATACTGCATTGTGTGGTTCAGTGTATCTCATGAAAGTGTTTGTCTGGTGATTTGATGGAATAGCCAAAAGCTGGAGGAAGATGCTGAGATTACATTCAGAATGTTTAAGCCTCCCTGGCTATAGCCCAGTTCTTTTCAGCAGACTTTCCCATGTATGTTGCTTGTGTACCTAGGTGGCCTGATTATGAAGAATTGGAGACTGGAAAATACTGTGGTAAGACCTGTCAACCACATGTTAAGCAGCTTGATGGCACAGACCTTCCTCCTGGAAAATGTTCTACTGTCTATGCAAATGCACTTTAGTTGGGGGTCATCCTCATAGCCTGTGGAAAGGTATCAGGGCAGCATTTGTGGATAGAATCATACAGCAGTTAATGCAGAAATAACAATTCTGTTTTCAAATTCATGTATTTTTTACTGTCTGCTTTCAGGGAGCCTGTGTGATGGTGCAACCAGTCAGTGTTACTTGCTGCCAGTTTTGGATACTATATTTGTCCGGAGGAAGTACAGAAGAAGTGGCCTAGGGATGAAAATGCTGGATGATTTCTGTCAGTCTTTCGTGGCTGAGGATGCCTTGGGGATCAGCTGCCCTATTTCTGCTGCCATGTATCAAGGTAAATCATTTGATGTGGAAATGTTAGGTAAGGGTCATGTATAATGTATACATGTCAATATGGTCTTGGTAGGATGTTCTGAACTGTGTAAGAGTTCAGTGCGCTTGTCTGAACTGCACTGTTGTTAGCGTGCAACTGGTCACTTTTCTTGAGGCACCTGGAGTTTCCTGCAAAAAGGTAGGCCAAAATTTATGTAAGATAATGAGGAGCATAAAACTCATTCTGCCTTTTTGATGTTGTGCATTCTTATCTCACTCTTAGAAAGGCAAAGATGTCATTGCCTTGGACAGTGACTTACCCATTTTATTTTACACCAGAGGGAAAAAAAATCCTAAGATGTTGCCAAGTGTGCATTACACTCATAGTGTTCTTGTAGATACTGCATTTATAAGAAATCAGATTTAATAAGCCATATATCTAGGCTCTGCTCATTCATCCAGTCACTTCAGTGCTTGTTTCTTATCGACTGCCTTTGAACGTTTGGCACTTCTATAAGATCACTAAGTAGTTATATATGTTCTTTGTGGTCATGTTGAAGTTCTGGTTTTGCTAGTAAAATGTACAGAAAATACCTGTGCTCACATTATTTATAAATCTGTTTTCTTTAGGAAAGCATTTCTCCGTGAAGTTGCTCTTTGTTTGGTGTACAGCCTTTACAATCATTCTGGGGGAGATATTTCTGTTGACTTAGCTATTTATGGCCATTTCCTAATAAGTGTCAACACAATTTTGACTGTATCGGTTCTTTTTCTTGGTCAGTACGTGCCATTAAATGTATACAAATGTACCCCAATGTATGCAGATGTACCCCAAGAGCTCCTAAGGTACTGCTATAAAATTCAGGAAGAAATAGTATTTATAACATGTTTCTCTTCTCCCAACAATATCCATTTTCCTATGTCAAGCACCAATGGTTGACGCTATGGATGTGAAAGCTGTGTTGTTTATGTGTTAACACTAGCGATATGTATTGCAAGACTATGCTTTCATCTCAAGTTTAGAGCTAACAGTGAATAAATTTGACTTGCATCATGTTCTAATTAGGTTTTCTGGGTCCTACTTTTATAAAAATACTAATACTGTAAGCTAAATTTTGAGTCTATTGAAGCCACTGCCTGTTTTTAATTTCATTTGAACCACAATCTCATACTTTGACAAAAGAATGCAATGTTTTACTCTAAATCTCTGTACAAAATGTGCACTGTTTTCACAAGGATGTTATTTAATGTGCTATAGAGGCCTAAAAGGAAGAAAAAAGCCACTTAGTAGATACCTCTATTTTGGCATATATGTTACTTTCAGTAGCTTTTATTGAAATAATTAATTTAGTTTGGATATCCTGGGATACAATTAATGCCAGGGATCTGCTCATTAATGTAAAGCAAATGTTTACATACCAGAATTAGCCTTTTTGTTTTGACATCCCATTGTTAAACTCAAGTGAATGTTGAAGATGAATTACCAATCTGTAGGATGATGAGCTACAATGGACAGAGGAGAGCATGAAAATAGTTGTTTACAGATTGCTGTCTTAGTGCTGTTGATGGAACTCATAGAATGGTGGTTAAAGAAAGTTAAAAAATGCCCTTTAAATTCTTTGAACTCTGTATCCTACGACATCTGCTTCCTCTTGGCTCCACAGGCATCCTAAGGAAACCTCTAAATAAGACAGATTTCAGTTGGATAACATAAGCAAACCAAAATTTGATTGTTTATTCAAATTACACTGATGTTTAGTGTGTACCGTCAGTGATGGGGATCTGTGGGAATATGGTTTCTAAGGGCAGTTGTGCATCTGACACAGGTATCATGATTATTCTTCTGTTAGTTCTTCTTATTTCCTGTTTTCTACACCCAAAGAGGTAAATAAACCCCAGCAGCAGAGTGCAGGGTAGCAGTACTAAAATGGAGGGTAGTATTGGCCCAAGAACAAACTGCTACAAGGTTGTGTTTATAAATAGAAATTAGAGTAGCATTCTTAATGGTTAGAGCTGGAAGACACTGAAACACCTTTCATTTCAGAGTAGTGAGGGTGAAAAAACCCGCACTGCTGTTAGTCTCAAACCGGCCAAGTGTCTGGAGATAGTTCTGTGATGCAGTGCCAGAAGAAGGTGGATCAGTAAGTCATTTCAAGTCCTGTATTTCTGTGCTCACAAAGAGGTAATCTAGACAGGAGCAGATGGACAGGATTCACTCGTGCCTGTTCAGGTGATTCCACATAGACTCTGCCTAAAAGCCTCAACTAAAAGAAAAGAAAGGAAGATGAGAAGAGAAGATTTCCAAAGGAACTAATGAAAGTAGGTCTGAGAGGTTCCTGGGGCAGAACACACTGCTTTCTCCACTGTACTTTTCACTCATTGATGCTTTTACCCCTTGCTTTCTCCTGTTCAGTTTGCCAGAAATTCTTGCAGACTTATCCTGAGGAGCAGAAGCGACTGTGGGAGGTGGAAGCACCAGGAGATTGGAGCCAGCGAGTGAATATCTGGTTAAAAATTCAGATGGAGTCATCCTCCTCAGGAAGTGAGTTAAAATAAACAGTGTGAACTTGGCCATGTTCGTTATATAAAGATAAGAAATAAATCAAGAGGTGGATAGTGATAATAAATAGGTGGCTTCTCTGTTGTTTGTACATGGAGAAACTACTCAGTGTGCTGTCCTGTTCACTGGTCTTTTCCCAGTAAACAGGACAATTCTTAGAACTTATGAAGTAATGAAATTGAACTACAGAACATCTGAGAGATACTGAACAAAGCACAGTCTTGGCATAAAGTGGCTGTAACTCCCATTGCAGTGCACTTACAGCAAGAGTAAAAGTTAGCCCAAAAAATTCCTGTTGCACAACACAATGTCTGGGTTATAGACAGGGGTTTGTTTCTCTGAAATTATTACAGAAAAGAAATTTGTATGGCCAATGGGCAGTGTGTTTAATTACCTTCAATTTGCTGCCAATGCCATTCTTGGATGGAAGCACAAACATTTTCATTATGGCTTTTGGAAGACTCAAAGTGCTGTCCTACAGGGTAAATCCATCTTGCTGGGGGCATTTTCTGTCTACTTCACAAAAAGATAGTGATGGAGTAGGAAAACCTTTCAGCAGTTCATACGGGGATCCTACTGATGTAATCTGTTCAGTTGGCTTGGAGATCCAGACAGGCCTCTCTGCTGTATGCACATAAGCTGTGATAAGCATTAGGTTGCAAAAGAAGGGCGCATATTGTCTCTTTCTGGAAGTGCAGTGAGGAGTGCTGCAGAGCAAATTGCTCCCATGCCTTCCCACATCTATCCTGCTTTGTGTTGGCTTGGGGACCTTCAGTTGAGACATTGCATTTCATCTTGTCTGCAGCATCCCACAGGAGAGTTAAGTCAGAATTTAGCCCTAGGCTGGGTTCCTCTGAAGCCATTATATTTATGTTCCTCATGCTTTAAACCAACAAAAACTGGTGCTGCTCTTCCCTTTAATCTGTCTTGCTAAGTTCAGTTTATTGATGGCAGTTGAAGAGAACTTTGATCAGATCAGCAAACAAAGTGGATCGTGGAGGAGACTGTGCTTCTTTTTTCTTTTTTTTTTTTTTTTTTGCCATCTTCTACAAAAACAAAGAAAGAGAAAGGGCCCAAAACATGGGGAAATATAATTCCACCAGAGTGGCTGTCAGTAAAAAGTACACAAGAGGCCTGGGAACTGCCTGGGACAGTTCTGCACGTAAATGAGATATCTCATGTGTCCGCAGAAGAAGGAAAGAAAGTATAAGCTAGAAATTTTCCACAGCTTCATGCTATCTGTTAATAGATAAAACAGGAGGATTTTCTGGGTGTAGGAATCCTTTATTATCTAGTGTGCTACTTACCTTACACATAAAGAGAAGCTTGTGAAGTCAGGCTGGATGGAGCTCTGAGCAACTTGATCTAGTTGAAGACGTCCTTGCTTATTGCAGGGGGGTTGTACGAGATGACTTTAAAAGGTCCTTTCAACCCAAACTATTCAGTGATTCTATGATTCTATCTTTAGGGGGTCACTTGGGAACAGAGTGCTTCACAGTGACTTGCTCTGTTATGTAGAAAACAAAACACAGTGTAATTCAATATTGTCAACTCCAGTCTGGATCTATGGCAACAACCATGAAAATAGACAAGTCTTGTTCTGCTCTGATTTCTTACATCCCCATCGCCATGTGCCATGCTATGGTTTGAAACAAAATTATTAGAAGAAAAACTGGAAATGCTCATTTCCCCGTTTCCCCAGTGCTCGGGATTGAACACTATTAATGTTGTGAGAATTCTGCAATCAGAGAGATTCCTAAAGAGGTTTCTGTAACCCTGAGGTCAGGGTGTTAAATTTTGCAAGGTTATGTGGCTGCATCTAGTGGCAATACAGCTGAACTGCAGCATGCTGCCTACCTGCAGCTGATACCTCAGTTTGGATGTGCTTAGATACGCAGACAGATAAATAAACACATATTTCTGTCTGCATGCATACACATACCTATAACATTAAAGCTGTTTAGTATGTTGTCACACATAGCTGCAATTGTTCCTTCTGAATTAATTCTTATTGTTCGAAAAATGGAGAGATTTATTTACAGCAAACAGTAACAGGCTCACAGTGACAGTTGTCTCCTGGGGCTGATTGGAGGAACAGAAATCATTTAACATGATTTGGTTCTAGCTGCTAAATCTAACAGGCAGTGAAAAGTAGTTTAGTAATATACATAAAGCATATAAATGTGAAGTAATGCATAAAATGAGCAGACTGAGCAGGAATGAAAATCAATTTCAAATGATTGCTTATAATCCTGTGTCTGAATTGGTCAGACTGTCTGCACTTTGTGAAAGGGAGGAAGGGGGTATGAGGGATATGGGTTCTGGATGTAAGAGATGAATGGATTTTCTATTTAGCAGAATTTTTATGCTAAGAAAGACTGAAAGGCATTTGCTTCTAGCATAGTTATTCCCCTTAGTCTTTTGTGGTAGTGTCACTGGGTACCCTGCTTTGGTTAATTAACCAAAACAAGGCAAGAGGAATTGCAAAGTAGCATTCAGGTGGTCTCTTCTGGGTATTCTTTTAAGTGAGAATTGGAAGGGAAGTCTGCTTTTTTTTTTTAACTTTTTAACCTCTCTGTGGGGCAAAACTGTTCACCTTATTTCTCCAGAGACTGAAGAGACTGGAGAATGCTCAAACTAGTAAACCCAGGTAAGCAGATGTGGACCAGATTAATAATATACAGTGATTAATTCGCTATTTTATGATGTATTTTTTTCATTGGTGGCCTTTTCATTTTTAATGAAATAGTGAGGTTTAAATGTGAGAGACCGTCACAGACAACTATAGGTGTTTCTTTTTCCTACTGACTCATAGCTTTATGTAGGTAATCATAGCTATATGATGCATACATGTGTAATTGATTCATGTAGCTAATTTAGATAACTATAGTAGTTCGAGAGGCCAAAGACTACAGGGTAGTTTTCACTAAGTTGTTTTAGTTTAGATCCTTACTGAGATAAGGGAACTGTAACCAAGCTGGCACACAGCACATTCCAAGTTTTGTGTGTGCAATGACTTTTGGAATTGAATTGTGATTTTTCCTGTGCCTATAGGGGGCTTTAGTGTGCCACCTTTGGAATGAATAAGCCAAATTCTTTAAGGTCCTAATTATTTTATTCCACTACTGAGCTGAGATCTGACTCTGCTTAGCTTTATGCAGGATGGAAGCCTAAAACAGGCTGAGAGGTTTGAATGAAGCCTTAAACCTAGTTAGTGGTACATGTATCCGAGAAAACAAATCACAGTAACGAAGCTTTTTCAAGTAATAAAGAAAAAGGAGGGATGAGTGGAAGCATAACAAAGAGCTGTAGGGGTTGTTTCCCCAGCACATTTTGGTTGCCACACAATTAAATCAGTTTGTTTTCTTCAGACATGGGTTTCCTGGGGGAGCTACGACAGCACTGGCTCCTGTGGTGCACGCTCTTGGATTATGTGCTGTGGTCATGGCTTCAGAGCCCACCCAGCCAGATCAAGGCTTCTGTACTCCCAGTTTTCTTTATGCTGACACTTCTGGGAAGTCAGGCAGAGCTGCAGGAATGAAGCTGTCCTATACAAACAATGCAATTGCCTTGCATTTACATGTTGGTCTTGATTGACAGAAGTATTTCATATTAGGATTAAGTCACTGTTTATGTTTTTGGTGTATAATTTAGTGTTCCCTGTGTCTTGGTTCTAATTTCAGGGCGTTGAATACATTCCTGGTGTTGGGAAAGTGGCAGGAGATGCCACAAAGAAAAAGATGATGCAGCAGCAGCAGGGACTCTGAACTCACAGGATCCTGAGCAAGAGGGCTTAGAACAAGGTGCAGGCAATACCCAGCAATGAAAAGGATTCTGAAGACAGAGCAGGCCTGGGGGCTTAGTTGGAGATAAGGCCACCAAATAATTCAGAGTTATACTATAATTGCCCTTTAAAAAATCAGCAAAATCTCAGTATGGTCCTAAACATTGTAAATTGAGTGTTCATGATGTGTAACACTGGAGAGATTTCTTCAGGTAAGACATACTTTTTTTGCAAGACACATGTTCTCCATCTTGTGTTTTGTTTTAAATAAAGCTTTTGTTTGCTAATTGTCCTTTTCTTTTTCTTCTCACCAAGTCATTAAGTAGTAGTTGAGCCTTGCTGTTTCCCTGCTCTGAAAAGATTCTATTGGATTGCATGAAATGTCGAAAAGGGAATAATTGGAGGGCTTGTAGATACTGATGTAAGAAGATATTTCTATGGAAACCACATCCTGCATTATGGAAGAGAGATGCCACAACACACGTTGGTATCAGAGTGACAGCTGTAACCTTCCTTTCAAAGCAAACAAGTGATCTTGAATTGCTTTCATTTAAGCTTTTCTAGCAGAAAAATCTGCCTCAAGCCCTGTGGTGGACAGGGTAGTACAGGAGAAGTTTGGTACAGAGAAGAGCGAGCAAGCTACAGGCTTTAAACTGCCTCTAAATTCAGGCACTGTGATCATGTTACATGTATGTTCAGGGTGTAGAACTTTGTGTAGATTACATATTGCATGTTTTATTTCCTGTAGTCTCTGTCCTAATGTTTAGTTAATTTAATTAACTTGGAAACATAACATTTTACTAGATCCTTCATGGGGAGTCTCTAAAGCTTGACCGTTGTATTAGTGATTACAGGTGAAAGAAACTCATAAGGATCAGATCAGGTCCACTGGCAGAGAGGGTTTTGCAGAGGTAGGCTCAGTGGTGAACAGCAGTAGGCTCTTGATGAACCTGAATAGATCCAGCAGCCTTAATTCTTAAGTGGGTGCCTTAAAACAAGAGGTAGCTATTTCTTTCCAGAAACTTAAGCAGCATTTCCAGGGAGACAGTTCTTGTAGGCAGGCATTGTGGGTACACTGTAAGGATGTATATTTCTCCCTCGTACAGCATACTTGCTCACACATAGCCTTGTCGCCCTGTTTTTTGTTTGATGTCATGATTTAATATAGCAATTCTTCATGTATCCAAGTAACTCCTCCCCTGTTGAGCTGCTCAGTAAACCATATGCCTGAGACGAATCAAAATCAGACCTTTCTAGGCATCTCTTTAAAAAAAAAAAAAAAAAAGCTATAATTGGAAGTTACAAGTTTTTGCCAAGAGAATTAAAACACTGAATTGTGTGCCAGCCTTAATCATGTTGCTATGGTTCTCTTGTCTCAAAGAGAATGCATTTAGCACTAACTTTATAAATCAGTTGATCTTCAGGTTGTTGATTTATCAAGTCGCAAAGGGTGTGCTATAAAGACTGATGGAAACTGTGTGTCCTCCTATGTAGCAGCCTATATTGTTATTTAATGTATGACTTTAAAAATACACAGTTTTTGGGAAGAATGGTGACTCCTAAATATGATAGAAAATAGTTATATCTCTCCTCATGAAAGCTGATTTGGAGTTGCAGTAGCCTGGCAAACTTACTTCATGTTTAGTTTGCACAGGTGTGCTCCATATTGTTTCAGAAATGCTGACTTACAGAGCAATTATCTGAATATTGATTTTTGTTTCTTATTTATTTTTTTTTTTGGTAATATTAGTGCTTTAAGGTGTCTGATTAATTTAGAAATTTGGACCTGCAACTTGTTCTTGGTAGTATGAAATGCTTCTTGGTGAGATCACCAGAATCCTAAGAGGGTCTGAAGCAGAAACAGATCTAATGTCTTCACTGTCTTAATAGAACATACTAGAAGAAAACCCTAAAACAACAGCACAAACATCTTTTCCTCACAGTGGAAATTCTTTTAAATAAATCTGCATTTGCTCAAGGATAGGATGGTTTGAGACTGCTGGAAAAGTTGGCAAGGCTTGAAAAAGCATTCCAGTTTCAAAACCTTGGATTTAATCTCCTTCTGAATCTACACTCTGGTGGTGGTGGCTTGACATGATGGGATTTTCTGCTTAGGAGACCTAGAGGTAAGTGTGTGTGTGTGAGAGAGATGGGAGATGTACTGAAAGGAAATGTGTACCTATTGTTCTTACAAGCATAGGCACTTAAGTCTGGTCTACAAGTTGTATGTTAGACATCAACATCAGTGTTAGCAGGGGCCTGGATGTGTGCGTGCCAACTAAATAAACTGTTTGAATCACTCTCAAGACAAGTAAACATATGGATTTTAAGGGTAGGCAATTTCATTACGTTAATCTGTCATGATGTTTCACATAATGTAAGCCAGACAATTTCATGCATGGTTGCTGGATCAAAAAATCACTGGTTTTGGTTGAAACAACCCATTTTTTAGGAAGCTTGTTTTGATTTGACAGTTCTGATTTTTCCAATGTTGGGCAGTGGGAACTCTGCCACACTCACTGGCAAGTTGTTGTTAAGCTTTGTGTTTACAGGTGCACCCAGTTTTTTTAGTCCTAATTCATTTTGGTTTAGTCTCCTATGATGGATTTTGCTCTTCTGTTTAATGCTGAGCTATGACTGGTATTACCATGGTTCTTTCAGTGTGCGTATGGATACCTCGTGTTCTCTCACGACGTCAGTGAACAGTGCTGGTTTTTGGATCTGTCTCTGTGAGTCAGACTTTCCTGACCTTGATTCATCCTTCTTACCCTTTCAGAGACGTTTTCCATTTTTCCTATTCCTCTTAGAAGCCTGACCATCATCAGAAACCCAGTTGCAGTTACAATCCCACTGACTGTCACAGGTCAGCATTTCCGGGCAGCTGTGACCTGTGGTTGTAAATCATCACAGATCCTTATGTGCTTGTGGGTGTCTTTACAGTGAACATGCTCTTTAAAACATACCTGATTTAATGTGACATTTCAGTTTATCTACTTGAGCTAATCTGTGACTTTATCGTATAAATAGATCCTATGCTGTAGATTCAGTTCAAATGAAAATGAAATACTAGGTTTAGCTCATTTTGGGAGTCTGGTCAATGCTGATACTGTCTCCGTAATGCCTGTGATGACTTGTGATTCCAGTCCTATTTGTTGAGTGAATGTATTTATGTGTAACTAGTGACTTGCTGCTTGTACGTGGAAAGTGTAACCACTGACTTGTTTCACTGTTTGTTTAAAGCTCTGGTCAATCTCTGCAAGAGTCTTAAGACACATTTTTGCTGCAGTTTCCTACTTGTGATGGGGTGCCAGTCAAGATTTGTAAGGAATTAAAGATTGGACTCGATGATCTTAAAGGTCTTTTCCAACCTCTTCTATGAATCTATGTTGTCTTTAGTGGCCACAATGGCTGCAGGATACTACTAAAAATGTAGTGGATCCAGCGTTATCTTTATTATTACCACGAGATGGCACCATTACATAGCGTAATATTGTCATCTCCGGAGCTTGAGACCTTGACTGAGATTTAAATACATCACTCGTGGGCTTCATTTCCTCAGAGAAAGGAGGATGAGGGTGTGGTGAAATTTGTCTTGTGGTTGCCATTCAGTCTCATTTTGTCAGTGGAGTTTGTCTCGAGTGGGCCCTGGGTTGACTTTTTCAAGCATTTATGAAACCAAAGTGAAGTTGTAAGAGTAGCACAGTATGCAAACTGCGCCCGGATTGTGCCCATTTGTATGTCTGTTTTATCAGGAAGCCTGGGTAGGACTTTTCCATGTTATATTTCATGGTTTGCCAGCATGAGATGAATCTGTCTCAGTTGTTCAACAGATAACTTGAGCATCTAATTTTCCATTTCTTTCCCTTCTCTGTCTGTTACATAAATTGCATCAAAGTACTACTGAACACTTTCTTTGACATTTGTCATGTAGTATGTTGTTTATGTTCTCAGCCTTAGAAAGGGAGAGTGGTTGGTATTTGTCCTAAAGGCAAATTAACTTGGGTCAGCATCCTTCCCTCCCATCTCTGTGATGACATTAATGTATTAGGGGATCTGTCTGGACGCTCCTGGACTGCTCTTGAAGGGTCTGCTAGAAGTCACCATATAGAAACTTCTGATATCTCCTTTCTGCTATGGTTTTTGTGTGGAATGTTTAGAAATACAAATTAAACGCTCTAAATAACCACTTTTCACTTGTATTAATTGATTATGAGAAATGAGCCATCCAGAAAGCTGCCTTATAAGTAGATGCCAAAGTAGAAAAAACGCTGCTAACTTGTCTGAACTCATTAGTGTGAAAAACAGACTTACTTGGCACCTTTGCATTGACTGTGTCCAAACAAAGGCTGGGTGACATCCTTAGAGCTGAGTGCCTGGCTGACGTAATTGGGATTGATTCTGTCTGAATGAGCCATGTTCCTAAAGGAAGCCTTGGCAGGTCTATAAAACACAGCAGTTGATTTGGAGTCACTTAGGGGTGTTCGAGTCCACATTTTAGTGTTCTTTTCTGTGGATGAAGAAGGGAGGGAACACTCTGTACTTCAGCACCTAACTGGATCCTTCTTAACATTTGCCTATCAAGGATGTTGCAGAAAAAAACCAAATCAACACATCCAAATGGAATTTCTGCTTTGTCAAATTTAGTACCCAATTGCATAAACAAAGAATGCATCTAACTATAGTTAGTTATTTGGTATTGACTTAGGCCTTCCTTTATGTATGTCTTCTTACAGATGAGCATGCAATAAAATTTAAGTACACAGGAGACAAAATTGGGAGTTTGTAATTAGCCGCTATTCAATTTGCAATCCAACATGATGGTAAAGTCTCAGTTTAATCTTCTCCATTTGCCTTAGACTTTATCCTTGCTTTATTGAATTTTTCTCTCTTGAAGGTTGTTGGGGTTGTTTTTTTGGAGGTGGGTTTTTTTTAAGGAATCTTTTTGGGTTTAATTTAAACTGAAGGCTCCATTTTTGAAAGATCAATAAACTCCATCTGGAGGAATTCTTTTCTCCCAGCCACCTGACACTTAGATGAAGCTGAACTTTTTATCTTGTTCTCATTCTCAGGGAGGAGAGATCAGAGGTTGCATTCACCATGATGAGTACATTTGGGGATGTCGGTATTCATTCACCATCATCTGATTTGTAAATTAATAGCTCAGCCTCTCTGGACTGTGGGGTGCTAAAGGTCAGTGACCCTAAGAGGAGAAACACCTCAGAGCTGTGTGTGCCCTCTGGTCAATAGGAGTGGCTTTGGCTTCATGGCATTAATTTCATGCTGCTTTTCAAAGATACAGATGTGCAGCATACCTTCAGTCTTCCTACCTGGAACCACTAATCCCATCCCAGCTTTCTGCAGTGAGCAGGGAGGGAGAAGAGAAAAGCCCTTCCTAACAGGATTAGTTCAACAGATTAATTTTCCAAGTTTCTTCTTGCTTGGCATGTCCCCTCTCCTCCGAGCCTTTGATAAGTATCTTAACTAAAATGCATTTTAGGTAAATGCTGTCTTCAAGAAGCATCATAGAAAAGAGCGTTCTGATTCCCCCGTCCTCCCCAGATTTTGGGGCTGGTTCAGTCTTTTGTAAAGCTATTTCTCTTGTGCTGCATGCAGAGCCCATCTGCTGTAATGCAGACTGAGATGCTGCTTTTATCCTTGTTTGCGTAGAAGGTTGGTGGGTAAATCAATTGGAGTGAAAGATGTATTGTCCCTCTTTGCTCTATGTCACAAGCACAAATATCTTCCTTTTAAAGTGTCTCTTGGTAGAAGCCAAAGCCTTTGGCACAAGCCACCTCTGCTAGTTTGACCTCTTTTGTGCATCTGGAATGGAGGAGCACCTCTGAGAAGCACAGAACAAAACCAGCAAAATAGCAAGAGAAAAGGTCAAGAAGGGGTCTTGCTCCCTGTAGACATCAGAAGTTTCTGCAAGATGATATTTAGCATGTCCTGCCTGAGCAGTTAAGGCATCAAAGACACCAGCACTTCGATAGGTAATGTCCTTGTGAGTTGTCAAATAGATCGCAAAGCACATTGCTCTGCCATGCTGGAGATGGGAGGGAGGGACCTTAGGTCTTTCTACTCATCGAGGTAGCTGAGAATGAGAGCTTCAGAGAGCCTTTGCTTCCAACAGATGGATATACCATGCTGTGCTCTGTCCTTGCCTGGCTTTTGACTTACAGGACTAAGCTTACAGAGTGGTGCTGCAGTCCCACAGAGGAGTGGGAATGCAGGTTTCTACCAAAGACAGAGCTGACATCAGTTGTGAGCAATAGAAGTGCTTGGTTTTTGCCTCTGTAGTTTTGCCTGATCACAGCCTTGCGGTGATTTACCCTTGGACCAGCCGGTCT
The DNA here is from genome assembly GCA_039877255.1 of Loriculus beryllinus. Taxonomy (NCBI): domain Eukaryota; kingdom Metazoa; phylum Chordata; class Aves; order Psittaciformes; family Psittacidae; genus Loriculus; species Loriculus beryllinus. The sequence continues at coordinate 14,040 of JBCJKH010026344.1, forward strand.
CTGATGCAGTATAATTACAATGCCAGAGATGAGTCCCTCCCATTTCAGCAATGGGATCTGAAGGGGGAGGTAAGACATACTCTAGTAATTCGCGGCTCAACATAGCAGGGTCAGGACAAACAATATCACCTGACTTAGCCCAGGGAAAAAGCTGCTGGTGTTTATTAGAAATCCAGGAGGCAGCCAGCATTCTGCTGCTCAGGACCTAAAAATGCAGGGAAATACAATGCAGGCAGCTTTGATGCTAGATTATTCTCTGTATTTGTAGCAGTGGATTGGTGAAACTGATCACAAAGAATCATCTCAGCCAAATCCCATGGTTGAACCCCTACCCGGGACAGTAAGCTCGTATGGTGATGACATGGGCTGAGTTGTGTTCTTCATTGTTGTTATGGATTTTTCACAGTCCCCTGGTTTCTTCTGCGATTTTCCATGCACAGGCGCAGTTCTGCTTCTCTCTTCTCGTATCCTGCCCAGTAGTAGCATGGTGCTTCAGCGCTGCTTTCCTTCACAAACCCTGCCAGTATCTGCAATCAATTCTAAGTGACTTATCCTGGATTCACTTGTCCTTACTTAAAGATAAACATGGGCTGCCAGGTTTAGCTATAATGCCTGAAAAAAGAAAAGAAAGGGAACAACCAAGCACAGAACAGAACTCAGTTGATACAGAGGCGCATGATACAATGCCAGTTTGGCTAAAATCTTTTCCTGAATGGTGGAACTCATCCAGGATGTTGCTGCTTTCTGATGCTGACCTTGCTCATTTACCAGCCGTATCAGTGCACATCAGGCCTGTCATCCTGGCCACAGCCTCCAGGCAGCTTGAGCCCTACTGTGTCCTGGCAGTGGATGTTCCCGGGAGCCACCACTCTGTGCCATGCACTGCTGCCAGGGAGTGAACCCAGGTGCTAGGTTTGAACCCAGGGATGCTCAGGCTGAAGTTAGTAGCCAACTCATAGCACCACTTGTTGAGAAGTGTCATTTGAATCTGTGGGTTTTGGTGCCGAGGAGTGAATTTGCTGTGAGCAGAAATGAGCCAGGGCATATTTTGGGCTTTATTAATTCCTTTAAAGCTTTCTGAGTGATTTGCAGAGGCGCAGATGAGAGCTTTAGCGAGCTGGTAGGTTGAGGAAGAGATTGAGACTCTTGGCTTGGAGAAAGGGGGGTGATGAAATAAAGCGCCTTTGTGGGAATAAGTCTCCTTCTGCATCAAACTGTACTTTCAACCTTCTTAATTAATGTTGTTGTTTTTCTTCTTACTGTAGTGCAAGCTGTGACCTGTTGGTTCACAAGATAAAAGGGGTTAGCTAATCAGAATGGAGATCCCCTCTACTTACCCAAATCTTTACTACAAGTGGGATAGCCATGAACACAACTAGAACAACACATCTAAGAACTATGTATCTGGGAGTTTAAAGGGAGGAGGGATAAAGAAAGGAAAACAGTCCATGTTGCTTTGAGGTTATTTTGAAAACTGAAACTGAATAGGTCAATACCCCTTAAGCTTTTAGGTCTTTAATTCTCTTAATGGTATGGCAGAAATCGTTAATTGTATTATTAAAAAACCTTTGAAGACTGTATTAATGTAATGTGGCCTCGGATCAGTCAAGATCACATTTTCATTATGATTAAAAGATTCCTTGTCCTGAAACATTGATCTCATCTTGAGCTGGATGTCAGATGGAGACGAGCCTTTCCCAGTCCGGGCAGTAGATGGCAATGGTGCATTTCATTCTGCAGCGTGCTCTGCTCTCTGTGCTCACCTCAGAAAGGGGCCATGAACTTTTTCCCTCAGCTTCCAAGAGCGTGTTTGCACTTACATAGCCTCTTAAATATTCCAGAGGCAAAAGAATTCGAAATTCCATTTTGAATCCACATTTCTTTATCGACTGCTGTGAGGTGCCTGAGTTACAAACTATAACACCCAAACAGTCCCAATCCTGCATGTCGCTTCTGAGAACGGGTGTTGTTAGGAACCATCAGCACTGTCTGTCTTGTAGCAGGAATTCAGTGAAGCAGTATATGACCTCTGAAGTAACATCTTCCACTTGTTTATTGTGTTTTTTGTAGCTTTTTGGTGGATTTTCCACCTTTGCATCAAAAGAGTGAAAACTGAATCAGGTAGTTTAGTTTATATCATGATTGGGGAAGTTCAGAAAGGCACCTAACATGTCGTTGTACTGTAATATTTGGAAAGACCTCATAGCAGGTCCTGGAGAAGATGAGAAGAGGCACTTTGCAAAGAGCTGGGAATCAGGAAGGTGTGTGTTACAGGGTCGTACACATCGAGTGTTCTGTGCCCTCGCGCTATACTGCTGAGTAGGTGGGCAAGGATTTCAGAGTGGAAGTGTCATCTAGGGTCACTGATTTATGAAACTGAAATGTGCTGTGGCAGCTCAAAGATACCGTGTGTGTAAAGTGCTACTCCTTCCTTGTCCTGTGGGCATATGCCATGTGTCTCTACAGGCTTGTGAGGTACCAAGGTGATTGCCTTAAAACTCCTTGCTACACGGGGTGTTGCAGGATGCTAGCACACACACTGTGTGATGGGAAGCAGAGGGGTGTGCTGGCTGGTGTTAAGCTTCAGTGCTGCTGACTTTACTATAAATAGCTGCTGTCTGCTGTAATTGGTCACATCTCAGGCCCTGGTGATCTTTTATATTATTGCTGGCTGCCAGAAAACTCCTGGAGGCATAAAATAGATACCAGGAATAACCTGCGCCCAGCAGAGTGTATCCCCATGTGGCACAACAGGGTAAAACAGAAACAGTGTTTATCAGGAGCTGGTGAAGAATTTTCTGCTGCAGGAAAGACGGAAAAAAGAAGGAGATTGCACCTCTAAAATGATAGCAGCAGGCCACCTCTCCTGCAGGATATTGCTGGGTCTGGTGGAAAGAGAAAATCGTCAGAGTATCTAGTAGTGAACTGAATGGGTGTTATTATTTGCCTCTGTCTTACTTATGAGTATTTTTCAGCTCTCCATAAAATAACAGTGTCTTGCAAGAAATTGAAAACTAGAGGGGAAAAAAGCAGGTAGGTGGTTTGTGTAAGTTCTGTATGGGGGGGGGGGGGGGGTAAAATGTGTGGTTTTCTCCCTCCTGGAGGATTTAAAACCCTGCAAAAGCCAAGAGTGCTGTATGCTATGTGCCACCCTCTCTTAAGGGCAGCCAGCTTGGCATGGAGCACAACACTGAGGTGAAGCTGCCCAGCATCAGGAATCAATGTTTTTATTAAGGGAGAGCAGAAAAGCGCTGGAATTAGGTGTTCAGGAAAAGGTTTGAGTGGAAAGGATTGAATTGCCAAGCTTGGCTTAGTAGTAAGCATTTGATATAGAACTGAGAGCTGTAGTGAACTGCTATAGAACTGTAGTGGCTTGAAGGCCACCAGGTGAGTGTGGATTGTGTGTCCCCTTCACACATTTCATTTCTACCTCTATCCTAAGCTGCATTTGCCTCTGTACAACACACAGTGCAGTACACTAAATGTGTTACAGAATACATGCTTCAGTGGCCTAATAAAAGCTTTGCTCGCGTCGACAAGGAATTTATTAGAACTGAAATCTTACCAGCATTACACAGAAGCTGGCACAGAGAACAAGACTGTGGAGGGACTTGTCAACAGCCTTTCAATTGACTTTTGCTGACTGATATTTCAAGATTAGGTGCTATTGTAGGGCATTTAGTGTAAGAAAGGATTGCTGTGAGATCTTAGCTTCTGTCCTGGTTATTTGCTATTGGTGGGAACTCTTTGGTTCCAGCAGTTTGGTTCTTTGTGATTCGGAAGAAGTATTGGAAGTCCACATAGCTTTGGGTCAGAAATGTGTTTTCCTTCAAAATATGCCAGGGAAGTGTCAATGTGACAAGAATGGGATAAAAAGTCTACAGGGAAGAGAACAGCAGGATGCTTTCTGTGGCCTCACACAGCCCCACCAAGTGATTCCTGGAGTCTGGCTTGAAAGCAAGCTATATTGCTTGCCGTAAAAAGGCTGATACTGTACAAAAGCCATTGCTCACTTATGAAGAAGTCTAGGCTATTCTGGCATGGATTTTCTCACCCAGGAAAGAACTTGCTGTGATTGGGCAGGGTGCCTAGTTGTGGTATGACAATCTCTCCTGTGTATACTGAAGTCTCTAAAGCAGTAAAGACTCTGGCACTTACAGAGCAGAGCACTCCAGTAACATGAGACTAGGCTAAGACTTAAACGTGCTAATCTTCATTCAGCCTTGGTGTCAGCCCTGCTGTGTGACAGGGACAGTTTATGTGGGTGAAGATGCATACCTAGAGCCATACTCAGACCACCTGATCATGGTTAACTTTCCTTGGTTTCCTGTCTTCTTGCAGCCAGGATCCACTAACTCTGTATATAGTGCCCTCAGTTGTTCGTTTGCTCCTGAAGTTACATGCCTGCCTTTATCTTAGTGGCCACCATAAGCAGCCTGTATGTGGCCTATGTGTATGGGCTGGTCTTAGAAAACAATAATGTAATGACTGATTTATAGCAATTGCACTTCAGGCAGTAAAAAAACCAAACTAGAAAAATGGCAACTGATAGAATAGACTGGAGAAGTGGGAGGAGAAACTTCAGTAATATCTGAAAATCCAGATGGACAATTTCAGATGCATGACTTCCTTTGAATACTGCCTACGTAGGAATTCAGCACTGAGACACCTCAAGCTAAAAGTGAACGCTGTTGAGAGAAGACAGTACCCATTCAGAACAGCAAAGATAGTGACCTGCAAGAATGAAAGCTTTGGGAGTGTAAAATCCTAGCTGAAAGCAATGCTGCAGCCAGGGAAATGAGCACATGTGGTGCAGCTCCTTGCAACCCAGTTGTAATCCTATGTGACCAGTTTGTATTGGGAGAAGACAAAAATGAAACAAAGGATGATGTTTGGAGAAGACGGTGGTCTGCAAACTGCAGTAGAAAAGCTTCTCTCACCATCTGCCTTTGAGGACTGTGTCCCTCCAATCTGCTGAAGTCGAACTGATGCTTTCCACACTAGCCTGTGCTGCTCTGGCACCTTGCAGAAAGATAGTTAAGCTGGTGAGACACTTTCTGCCTCTTTCTCTTATTCAAGAGGTTCTTTCTCCATCAGATGACTAGTTCTCATTGTAAGTAAGTAGATTTGGGAGGGAAGAGGCTTTTCCACTCTTAGATTGCTAATGTAGAGTTAGATTTTTGTTTCACTAACAGGTATTATATTTTTCTCTAGTCTTTAGGTACCAGGAGAAGAAATGAGCAAACCCTTTTCACCATGACAGTAATTTGAGTGGAAACAGCTTTGCCTGCAAATAAATAAATAAATATTATATGAAAGGCTTTGGCTGAAGCTGCCATGTTCATTCTTGTTTCTAGAGCCCCCACAGGCCATGTCACATATGTGGGTCATGAGGTCTATCGATTATGTGTCAGACCCTTAGGTGTCAGTAATCAATAACACTAACCTGCAGAAAATGCAGCAGAGATTTGCTAAACCAACTCTTCACATTGTTCTTTTTTCATGTATTTAAGTTTTCTGTGCCTTGCTAAAAATAACAGGCTGCATAGCAGCAAAGGCAGGGGAGACAAAAAAGGCATTTGGCTGCCAACTCATTTACTGTCCGTTCTCATCTGATTCTGTGTGGTTCTTGGTGAGAAGGCAGGATGAGGAGGGGCAAGACAGGAAAGGGTATTTCCAATTGAATGGCTTCTGAGAAGTAGAAATGAAAGTGATTGAGTTGGGAGGACCTAAACATTTTGACCCCGACAGCTTATTAATATTTAACAAGGTGCCAGATTTTTCTTTGACACTGGAAATTGTTGCGACTGTCTGTCTCCAGCAGACTGAGTCTGCTTTCTCAGTCCACCATATCTAATGTACCTGCTTCCAGTCATGAATAGTCCTTATTCAGGAATGCTCTCCTTTATTTGCTGTTTCTGAGAATAAACAAAGGTAGTTTGGCAGATTAAGTTGTGAAGTTTTTCATTCAAACTTCATATCTCTTTATGTTCTCAATGGGTCACTGAGCAGACTGTGGTTTTCTTGTGTTGATTGTGGTTTTTAGAATCATTCCTCAAAGAACTTTTAACAAAACATTTATTTGCCTTTTTTACTTTGCAAATTACTTGCGAGTTGTTCGCTGTGACAGTTACATCTTTTAAATGTAAGCAGCTCTGATGAGATAAATATAACAATTTGGAACTTATATTCTGATTTGTATTAATGCATTCCTTCAAGCTGGTATATGAAATGGGGATCCTATTGGGGGTGGGAGGAAAGTCTGTGCCATAAAGATAATGCAGCATCGAACAAACAATACTCAATAGAGGAGATGAAGAGTAGGAGAAATTATCTTTATGTATTATTTAGGTGGTCTGCATCCTCACCCTTTTGGTGCCTGCCTCTGTCTATCTGCATTAGAGAGGTGGATTAACTTCCTAATGTAGATGTGAAGACCTAAATGACTTTTCCAAGGTCATAGAGAAAGTTTGTGGCAAAGCTGGATATTGAATTAGTTTTACCAAATCTCAGTCCAGTGTCCTGAATATGCTTTTTTAAAAGGGAATTTCAACCATCCATAGAATCATGAACAATATTCATTTATCTTTATGCACTCCCAATTAAACCACTGAAAATGAAGGAATCCATTTGCTAAAGAGTTAGTTTTATGTTAAATTGACAGATAAGATCCCTAGAGAGCTATTGGGTTTGGCTTTAGGCATTTCCAGTCAAGACCAGGAACTCTCAATGCTGCTTTTGTGGATGCTCCACAACATGGGTGTAAACTTTGCGATTTCAAAGTTTCAGTGTTAAGGGTTTCCTCTTGCACCCCAAGACCGATGCCAAGGACTTTCTGTCTTTTTGGCTTGTTTGGAGACTAGTCCAGGATATATTTTACCATTTTAGGTAGGTTTTTACTGCTCCAGCTGCTCTGCAATGTCTGATTCGCATAATTCGTTTGTTCCCCTTAATAGAACTAGGCAACCATTTGGTGATTGGGATTTACAGTGTGTATTTATGCCTTGTCACTGGGGAAGCAGCTTCCATTTTTGCATTTAGAAAGTTTTAAAATGAAACCTGAAAATATTTCCCCTCTCTTTACAATGTTTGAATTGCAAAGCACCCTGTTGCTGCCTTGAGCCCACTGCATTGTGTAAAATCACTCATTTCAATGATAATCCACTTACAACTGTGCTCAATTACCCACTTGTGCTGTGAGTTGCCAACTATTTGCCTAGTTGCAGAGGATAAAACCTATTTGGAAAAATTGGGCAAAAAGTGGATACCAGGAGGGGTAAACCTGGAGGGAAAGACTACCAGGGGAAGCAGAATGCTTGGAACTGAGAACAGAGGCATGGAAGAGAGATGGACAGGAAGAAGAAACATGTTAAATACTTAAAAAGGCCGAGACTAAATAAAGAAATTAAGAAGAGAATATAAGAAAGCAGTGGCCTGGTGGATGAGGTCTGGTCTAGCAGATGGAAGGAAAGATTTATGCCCAGCTTTGCACATGAACTTTGCACATGGGTGACCGTGGACCATTTCTATCACCTCCTTGTCCTCAGTTTCACCTTCTGTAAAATAGGTCCTGTTGTACTGATCCTCCTCTGAGGTGCATGGATGGGAAGAGCTAGACAACAGCTACAGTAACACTGGTTATCCTGATTTATTGGTTTTCCTTTGCTAAGGCAGCATTTAGCCAATGGCACTCTGCCCTTTCACTTGTAGGAGAACTAAAAACCTCAAGAAAGAAAAACACACGGCTCCTCGGCTCTCTTTCGGGAAAGGAGGGAGGCTTTTAATTATTTAAGCATCTCCTTTTCAGGTTGCTTCTGGTTTTTGAATCGTTATCACTATAGTTGTTAAGGCTATAGGCTCTACATAAATCACTTAAATAAATAATAAATAAGCCATATCATTAAGTAATACACTGGTATTTATTATGGCTGTAGGGAAGAATTCTGTGGAGAAGGCTATGTTTAAACTGAGAAGAAGCCTTTTTTAAGCACATCATTTTAAACACTGCCTTCTGGAGTTAAAATACTAGCTTTTGGAAACTGTCCTGGGACGTGGATTTGCTCTGAAAGAACTGGCCACCAGAGTGAGTGTCTGTGATTCTGCTGTCCATTGGGCACACTACATGCCCCGTGGTGTGGCACCTGCTGAACATGGTCCTGTCTCACACACTTCTGGTTTCTCTTGTTCTTGATTTTTCTCTCAAGAAGGACCAAAGGTTTTGCATCAGGCATCACTCAGCATTGTGGTGTCCTGGGCATCCACTGCGGTGTTGTTAGGCTTTGTAAGGGCTCAGGTCGTGCAGCAGCACAGGTACAGTATTGCCTCAAATTACTCCTTTGCTTACAAGAATGAGGCCTGATATTTGCAGGGCTGCTCTGAAAGTCTTGTCTCAGCTTCATCACTGAAACCTCTCTCCTCAGTAAAAGCAGAACCACTCATTTCAAGCTGTAATACATACATTTACAATACCGTAAACACAGTAAAGAGGTGTCACTTCAAAATCTTATTTCTGAAGTGAAAAATCAATGTACTTTTTAACGTGTTATGGTTAGAGAAGGTTCTACTTAATTTTGGGGGTTGGTCTGGATTTTTGTTTGCCTGATTATTTTTCCTTGGATGAATCTTCCACACAATTTGAGTGTTTGAAAGAAGAAAGCTGTCTCAGCTAGCCTTGCTGGTGGCTCAGCATTGCCAAGTGCTGGGGACACATCAATTCTGTAATTTGGTATAAATAAGCAAGACAATTATAGAAGAATTATCAGTAGGTGATGAGGAGAAGTATAATTTTATCAATAATTATGTTTCTGTGCAGGGTGGTAAGAATCTTTACTGAACTGGTACCTATAAACACTTAATGTTTTCAGGAGGAGTCACATAGTCCTTGGGGTCTGCCCTGAACATGGTCATGCTGCTGCACGTGATGGTGCCATTTCACACCACAGTCTGCAGTGAAACCTTTGCAGCAGGACAAGATGGAGCCAGTCAGCATCCTTGTGAGGCTGCTCAGTTGCACAGGTAAGGCTTTAGGTGCCTTTAAGTCTTGAGAGACAATACCAAGGGAAGGAGCGGGGCCAGATGCTGGTTGCTCTCGAGGGTTGAGATAGAAGTAGAACAGAACCAGAAGGGATAGAAGAAAGAGGCTTTTGTTGCTGTGGGGCAAGGTGGGCAAGGGCAGAGCTTTTGTTCTTGATTAGCACTTTCTGGCTTCTCCAAGATGTTACAGCCTTACATTTTGACCTCCTCAACCCCAACAGCCATAATTGCAGTTAGTTCCAGTGCTGCTTCCTACTTTCTCTGCATCTTAGGCAGCTTTGGTGAAAACCATATCAGTTCTTCTCTGGAAGCAATGGGTTTTCTCTTCCTAGGAATACATTTACTTTTAGAGACTAGATATTCACAGTATGTAGAGACTCAGAGGCACAGACAGTGAAAATGTGTGAGCCTGACTTGCATGTTGCCTCCACCACACATAGTGTCTAAACCCACAGCAAACTCCCCCCATTACATGCTGTGTTTTAATATCACGTGGTGATACCCAGCTCATCAAGACTGCTGTGAGGGGTGTCCTGGAGTAGCAGGAGGTGCCAAGCAGGTTGTTAGCTCTTTGATCTGTCAGTCCTTTATACCTAAGTCCTTTATCCCTAAGCAGAGATTTAGTTTTACTTTCTGAGATGCTATGTTCCACAGGTGGTTATTTGTCTGTGTCCTGAATGCCTTGCAGAATGGGGATAGAACGGTTGATGGATTAGTGTAATAACTTCACAGAACTCATTGATGCTGATCTGTTGACACCCCATTTATGCTGTGCATGCCATTTTCACAGGAATCTTCTAAAGAAAGATAAAATTGCATTTCAGATTCAACTTCCAGGCACCTGCTTGAAGTTCTAGAGTAGCTGCATTGTAGGACTTACCTTCTCCTTTGTAACTGAAGAGTACAGTTTTTCACTGGCAAGTCTTGTCTTGAGGACATACAAACACAATTTCCTTGTCTTTGCGTTTGAATCAGGGAGGTGGACCTGACTCCAATGAGATGAGAAGACTCTGAAGTTCCTTTTCCCCTAGGGCAGGATCCATCCAGCTCATTGCCAGTGAGAAATACCACCAAGACAGCAGTACTAATGTTTGGAAACCTATTGCTGTCTTTACCTGTAGTGCAAGTCCCCAGCTGAGACTTCAGCTCACTGCACTTAAAGGCAGAGATTCAGTGCACTAAAGCAGTTAGTGCATTTAGCCAGCATACTTTCTGATCCCCTCACCCCAGTCCCACCCATCACTGGTGTAGTTTCCTCCTTCTTATTAGAAATTGGCTTTAATTTTCTTTTAAATAATTCTTAAGTGTGACTTTTTCAGTACAAGACTGGGAACTATGACTAATTATAAAATCATTACATGATTAAACTCAATTAACTTCAAATAACCCTTGAAATTTGCTTAATGTCAGCCCTTGGTCCCGCTTGAACCAATAAATATTGCTCACCTTTTGTAATAGGGATGAAAAGAGCTGATTGCAGAGCAGGATTGTTCAGCATCAGCTGAGCCAGGGAATGGCCTTACAGAATAGAGTGAAAATGGTCCCAGAGACCACATCAAGAAGGGGAACAGAGTCTTCTGCTCCTAACTGGGATATTTTCCCCCCAACATTTTTCTCTCAAGAAATAAAGCTTTGAAAATTCTTTTCAGCCTTCCATTAAATGCTTCCAATCTGCTTTGCAAATATTAATAAAGGTTAAACCTCATAAAACCACGAAGGCATGGGAAAGTACTGTCATCCCCGTTGAGACAAGGGATACCAAGGCCACTCCATAGAGGAGTGAATTGCAGGAGGATCAGTGGCAGGGGCAAAATCCTAGGAGTTCTGATGTCCTAGTTTATATTTGAGCTAAAGCTGTTTCTCACATAATGCTGCAAGTTTCATAAAGCCGCATGAGAGCAAGGGACTCTTCTCAGTTACTGGGCACATCTGGTCGTTAGGGAGTTTGGTGTTTTTCCTTCTGTTTATCTTCACTTTATGAAGCCATCTCTGTATCCAGTCTTCCAGCTAGATCCTGGCAGGAGAGCTGGCAAAAGTGTGCAGAAGAATCCCAGCAACTCTATTTCTGTGTTCAGCTCCTGTGAGGACAGAAGGGGATGTCATTATTGCTACTGTTCATGGCAATCTGCTCTGACTTGGAAACTGGAGCGGACAGTAGCATTGTTCTCACTGAAGGTGGATGATGGATAGAATGTTTCCAATAGGTAATTAGATGGGCATGGTAACTAGGCAGTCAGAAAGATGCCTGATCATCTACTCACCAGCATCTCTCATACTATGTGCTGGCCATGAAATGTTCTCTGAATTGTATTGACTTCCAGCCTTTTTCCATGAAAAATCTCAGCATCCTTCGTTGGGTCCAGCCTGAAAATGGATTTAGAGGCTTCTTGGGGAAAGGAGTTTTTGACTCTTAATTTTTTTTGGTCTGTTTTTGAAGAATGTGAGTGGATCATTACTGTAGACTGTTGACAGTCTCCTTTTTCTTTTGATTACTGGAACTCCTGCAGCTCTTTATAGACTCTTGAAGGACACCACGTGAGATTTCAACCCATTTTAAACAACAGAAGTAGTGAGAGAAAGAGAGACCAAGGTGTAAACATTCATCCCTAAACATGGGTGTTTATATCCCCAGCTTGCTGTTTGAGTCTGATTCCATGGCTGGGAGTGCCCTCGGGTCATCATGGAGCAGCTTGTTCGACTGTGACTTCTGAATGATGAATGTCTCCACTTAAATTACAGATTACTGCCCCATTACAAAAAATACCACTATTATTGGCCTCCTCAGGGACATCAAAGGGTGACTGGGCAGTGGTGGAGGGCTTCACCTGCTACAACACTGCTCTCTCCCTTATGGTAAATGGCAATTTGTCAGCAGTCTGCTTTGTAGGGCATGTGGTGGGGAAGTTTGGCTCAGCGCTTGCTGCTCTGGCTTTTTACTCTAGACAGAGCTCTCCTGTCTGTGGTACTGCCCACCCGATTAGTTAGGGTCAAAAGCTGAATACTTGGATTTTTGACCTTTGCATGAACCTCACAAAAAATAAAGACAAGGAATTCAGTTTTGCAGTGCTCTGTCCAGTACTTGAGGGGAGACTTGAACATCAAAGGATGGGTAGTTCAGAAAGACAGAGACACAGTTTTGTGCTTGAAATCAGAAGAAAGTATAAATTCCCCTTATGTCTTTAGGGAAATACCTCCCAGTGTGTCTGGCACATACTTGCTGTTTGCATTTTCATGGCAAAAGGAGCAACATAAGTCCTGATAGGAACAACTTAAAAGTAACAAGTTGAGGTGCAGGATGGCTGGGAAGTGAAGTGGAGGGTCCATTGTGTTTAATTACTTGTGTTAAAATGGTTTGTAGACTGGAATTAGTTTGGGAATGTATGTCCCCCTGTTTAGAGAAACGAAAAGCTGGATATCATAGCAGGCTGCTTGTTCATCATCTACCTGCTGGGGGAAAACAGAGTCCTGTTTTCCCCTCAGAAATGAGCAAGTGTAGCAGAAGCAGCAGTGGTTGGTGTGCAGTAGAAGTGTGGGCCATTGTGGAGCATGCTCCAACCATCACAGGCTGGAGGCGAATGTTTGACAGCAATTTCCTACCACCAACCTGCAGGCCTCCCCTTGTGCTGATCAGTCAAGAGCCAGTTGCAGTGGTAATGCCTCCCTGGTGCCCCCTGACAGATTGATTTTGACCCTACCACCTGCTGATGGCTTGATCACATTCTCCCCCAGTGCCCTTTCCACCTGGTGGAGGCCTGGTTTTGTCATTCACCATTCTGCTGCTGCCCTCTCCACCTTTTGGCTATTTATTCTTAAAGCGCTCTCCCCCTCACTGCCTTCCTCCCCTTCTTGGCCATCCCAAAGTCCATCATTAATATCCTAAAATATTTTGGACACCAGAGGATCTTGCTGACTCGCAGCAGTCTGGTCTGTAAGGCCTGCTGGCTGGTGGGAGCAGGGGAGGGGAGTGAAAATCAGGGGTTTCCCTTTTAATTTGTGCTTTGTTGCTGCTGGTTTGACCTTTAATCAGGTGTCTGACTGTTGTTTGCTTGCTGATGGCTCTTACAGAATGGTCCCTTGTAAATATATACAGAAAGGGCAGGAGAGTAACTGGAGATCGTAGACCACTCTTTATTTCCTGGGAGCCTATTAAAGGCTGTTTCCACTTTACTCATCTGTCTCTTTGTCAAGTTGCCTCCTGTGTCCGTCCACTTGTGCATTTGTTTAGTGGCAATATTAGCTACTGTATCATCCTCTAGGACTGTAACAGTGAGTTTCAGAATAAAGCCAGAGATGCAAAGTGCGCTGAACCCATTATGAAAAAATAAAAGGGCTTTCCTTGATGGCATTTAGCTCAATAAACACAGTTTGTCAGAGATGTCTTTATCTCCTTACATTTAAGCGATTAAATGTTGGTAAAAATAGCTTCAGAAATAAAACATGAAGAGAGCTTCTGGCAAAGCCCTGTCCAGTTTAATTCATACATTAAATATTTGCTGGTAGGGTCAAAAGCTGAATGCTTGGATATTTTGCCCTTTGAATGAACCTAGCTAAAATAAAGACAAGGAAATCAGTTCTGCAGAAGCTGTCTCCGGAATACGAGGATCAATTTAAACATCAAAGGATGGAGAGATCATACAGCCAGCCAGCCATATTATTCTGCACAATTAATACTCAGAGAGGTGTTTCCTGAATTCTGAATCTTGTGCAGGGAAGATAATATTAAAATTTCAGAGTTTTAATTATGTAAAAGACGGTGCTTGATCCTTAGCTCCTGAAAAGCAGAGCAGTTTGTTCTGCATTAATGAAGGTAGAAAACATCCCTTGGTCTGAATCTCTGCATTGATGCAATCTTTGTACAGTCAGATTACCATTTCTATTTCTAAAGGTAATTTTTAGACAACACAATAAATAAATGATATGCTGATAACCTCCAGATGGATAAAGTGGTGCTTGTATGGCATTTACAATGCAAATTGGCATGAGATTATGTTGTTTCTGTTGATCTTTGGGCACGGCAAGTCTGCGCAGAGGGCAGGAGCTCTTGTGACTTCAGGTGTGGTAGGAGCTGTGCCTCAGACTGCAGGGTTTGCGTGCACTGTCAGTATGAGGTGCAGAGTTAAACTCTGGAAAGGCTTCTCCAGATTGGAGCTGGCTTATTTTGGGGTTGAGCTCTGTGATTCTGAAATCCTGATAAGAAGGAAGCAAGCAACGACCAATTGCTCTGAGCAATGGAGCTGAAATTTGCCTAGAGTCTGTGCATCTCCATATAGACTGAGTCCCACTTGTGCTTTGGTTTTCAATAGCTTTAGTATGGTTTAGTAATTTCTGTATATGCCTTACTTTAATAAGATATTCACCAGGAGTTCAGGATTGGGGTGAATGATTTCTGTAGTTCAGAAGTATGATTGTGGTGTTGGGATTTTTCAATGGCTACTAAAACTTTACTTCTAACTTGAACTTTCTTTAGGCACCTGAATAAGTGTCCTAAATTTTGTTATGTGATTTCAAGAGCTCGTGTCCTTTTAGAGACCATACTGTGACTTATTAAGTTACCTAACTTTTGAAAATCTTCTCCATTATTATTTTCTCATAGTATATCTCCAAAATCTGTTTATTTTTTAAGTAGAGGACTGTATTGCACCATGTGGATTTTATCATCCTGTTTAGTTTTGGCTTTTAAGTGGTATTAAGAGTGGAT
>JBCJKH010026346.1:0-23996 GCA_039877255.1 Loriculus beryllinus
GGGAACCAGGGAGCCACACCAAGGGAGGGACTCACACTTTTAAAAAACATGCACTACCAAGCAGTGCTGGGAAAGCTCACAAGGTACAGTAGGCAGATGAGGCAAAGTAACAAGACATACAATGGGGAGAGACGGTCAAGACCTGTGTTGACAAGAGAAACAGCTTGTGGTGTTGCAGTGACTGCACTTTTTGTCAAACTGTTCTTTAAAGCCCTTTGGGAATAAGAAATCTTTGAATAAGCACACACACTTAGTGGTTGGCCAGTTGCAGGCCTTTCCACATGTGTTTGTGCTGTTCATAATCCTGTAGTTATTACATACATTCATTGAGCAATTCCTATCATTCCAGGTTCATGGCTATATCCTGTAGCATACTGAATGGCAGCCTGTTGTCTGCTGAGGCAGCTCTGATGGCAGTCTTAAGGGCCCAAGGAGCTATATAGTGAAGACAATCTTGTCAGTATGGGAAATAATACACAATAGTAGATTAAAATGTGAGCCAGCCATAGGAGCTACAGCTTGTCCTCTGAAGACTGAAGGAGAGTTCATGTCAGTCAGCCTTCATGCCCTCTGTTAGAAAGCGCATCTGCCCCTTTCCTGGTGGCCTTTAATGCTGGCTGGCCAGGTTATTGTGTCTGTGCTGTGCCCTGGACCCAGTTTATCCTGACAGAAGTAAGGAAATCCTGAGCTGTCCTGCTGGCCTTGAGCAATTTGCCAAGTGAAAGATAGTAAAGATAGTTCCTTTCTTCTGTTAGAATGCGAGGTGCTTACCTGACAGTATTCACGATTCATTGAAAAGCTTTCACCTAGGTCAGTACGGTTCCCTTTCTTGATCTACCACAGGGCTAGGAAGTGTCTGAACAGGAAGGCTGAACTGCCCAATTTCACCGGAGAACTGGAATAGTAAGGCAACAAGGCAAGAGCAAGCTGCAGTATTGTTCAGAACCGGTTATACTGCTACTGGCTTTCTAGTTAGCTCCAGGGCAGGGAAACACATCACGTTTTGCCCAGCTCTGGTTAGTGTGTAATTGCTGCAGAGCAGAAAAGTACTGGTTTTGTAGAGACTATTAAATAATCACTGGGTGATTCTTGGAAGGATTTTCTATTCTCGAAGCTGTTCCTCCCCAGATTTTAGCCACATGCTAGAGTTGACAGTATAAAAAAAAAAAAAAAGTTACCAAAGTTGCTAATAAGATCTCAGCCTGAGTGATTTTTTCCTTTGTTTTTCCTGGTCAGGCGAAGCCTCTTTTGGCTGAAGCTGGGCACCCTTCAGTTTGCTTTCCTTCGACCTGTGCTCGTGTTTTTATCAATAATGCTTTGGACTAATGGCAATTACACCCTTTACAATGTAAGTAAATATTTGAATAGGAGACGGTTCACAAAATCTATAGGTTTCAGGGTTGATGTTAGTATCATGAACAACTAAACTGTGACATCTGTGAGCACTTCCAAGTGAGTCCTTTCTGTATTCTTTTGAGACCCTGAAACATAATTTCTGCCTTCCCCCAGACTCTCCATTTCTTGGCTCTTCTTGGAAAGATACTGGGTATCAGGGTGAGTTAGGCATCAGTCTGTGCTCCAGTATGTTTCCCAGCTTGTATGGTTAGAATAACAGGAGTGCAAGTTGCCCTGTGGGATGTTCACGCTCTGTGTTTTGTAAGGTGTAGCCTTAAGAAACAAGTGTAGGTACTGGCATGTACACAGGAAGCCTGATTTCATGTTTTTCTGTGCAAAGCAGAAAAGTTACTACTATTCTTCTGTTTTGCACCATGTAAGCTGCAAGATGATGGAGCAGTCTGTATCTGCTAATAATTTTCCACCTCATGGATAACTCAGATTAAAACTAACACTTGTTTTTTTTGTTGGTAAAAAACAGATGACCCCTCTGAGATGTCAGGCTACATTTGCTTTCATGAGCTGCTGCGCACCCCCAGGTGCTGCTGGGGTCAGATTGAGGGGTTGTGTCACTTGTTACCTTCCCAGGCTGAACAGATTCACAGGTCAGTGCCAGCTGGGTGAGAGTACACTCCAGGTACTGTGCAGTTTCCCCATGCAACCCCAGCAACTGCCGCCACCATCAGCTTTCATGGAGACAGCAATAAGCATTTCAACATTTGCATCATCCAGTTGTTCACAGCTTCTTCCTGGAAATAGTAAAAAGCACTGTAAAGTTTTATAGGTATGGTTGTTTGATTTGCTTCTCAGGTCTCAACCAAAGGAGCTGCAATATGGATAAGCTGTATGGTTGGTGTCCTCACTATTATTGCTCTGTGGCCAGTTGCAATCATGTTTCAGCAAGTCAGGACTCTCCTTATCTGTAACAAGATCATCCCAAAGTTTGCTCTTTATCAGGTGAGAAGCTTAATACTTCTGATGAGAATTTCCCTTAACTACTGATACAACATTGTCTCTCTGGTTCTTGGTCCTTTGTTGGAAAGTTATAGTAATTTTTTTCCCCATTAAATACTCTATGCAAAGGCATATTTTTACCTAATTAAAGCTGCATCCTTTAGAAGCACTCCTTGGCTGCTGTTGAGTTTCAGCTTGAACAGATTCATCTCTTGTCTCTCAGGAGTGCTGGAGATGTGAAAGCCACATTAAAACCCATTTATCTTTAGGCAACTGGAGTCAAAACAGCACCTTCTCTGGGACTCAAAGGAAGTTTTGTAGATGCAGTATCCCAAAACACAATATTAAAATGCTGGTGTGTACTTTTAAACTAGGAGAGGATGGGGAGCATCATGTGGGTGGCTGTTGTTCGAACTGTTTCAGCATGTCACAGTGTTTTGTTTTGACAACGTTTTTCTTGGTCATTCTGTACTTCCAAGTTAGATATAAATGAAAATACTGACTGGGAATCATTAAATAGTAAGGAACAGAGACAGATAGGTTAGATTGGGACTAGCCCAGGGACAGGGCCACCATCTTCCCCATCACACTGAAGAGAGTACAGCAGAATCCTTGGGTATGCATCCTTCTTGAATAGGACACAGAGAAGGGCTGGTGCACTTAGGTCTCTGTGAAGTAAATGAGTAAGCACCTATAAATGCAATAAACAGGATAGTCCCACCCGCAAAGCTGCATTAGGATGAATCCAGTTTTAGGATGGCAAATGCTGTTAATGAGAGGGTTTGTACTTGGGCAGTTACACCCAGAAGGGTGAGACACTTTGGTATCTCCAAGGTCCTAGCTCAGCAAATAGCAGGTAATATGATGTATGACTGTTGTTGAACCTAAGCTGTGAAGAGTCCTTCATCCCTTCCAGCAAAAAAAGACAGTCTATATAACTTGGGGAGCACCACATCTCCCTGCTGTGACAAAATGTGGAGATAACAGAAAAGATGTTCTTTTGGTCCTTCTTCCACTAGGGAAGAACATAAGGTCATAGGTCACATTAATAGGAAGATCTTAAAGCATTGTTCTCTATTATTCAGAGCTTAATAATGTTTAAAAGCCCAGCTGGGAGGTCTGTATATATTGTACCTCCTAAATGGAGGGCTGAGAAGAAACACTTTCCAAGCAGATGTTTAATATTCACATTCAGAACAAGACCATCCTGACCTAAAGATGAATTCTGCAGATTGGCAGGCAGCCTGCTGGTAGATGGGAGGAGAGAGAAGGCCAGAAAGGAGGAATGAGGCAAATAGAGGGTCTGTTATGAAAGCAGAATTGTTGTGTGAACTGTAAACCTTTTTCTTGTGGCTGAGGCATCTGTTTTCTCTTTCTGGTGCAGTTTATTCTCATTCTAAACCACCTGCAGACATCCATTATCAACATCTTGGCCACACAAAATATCATTCCCTGTGCTCCACCACTCTCCTCTTCAGCAAGAGGAGCATGTAAGTTCTTTTGGGAAGTAGGTATGTTCTTCATTTACTTATAAAGGTGCCAGTTCAGTGTTGCTAATTGGGATATCTGGTGTTTTCCCAAAATCTCCTGGGATCATGTAGTTTTTGGAAAATCTCAGCTTTTACTTAAAAAGACAATAGCAGAAGTTTTATAGGTGTCATAGTTGCAGAGAAAAACTTGATAATGAGAAGATTTGGAGTCAGAAATGAGAGGAAAAGAAACCAACGTGCATAATTACTCTTAAATCCCTTGGGATTTGCATATATAACTTACTGCATGCTTTTTGATGGGCGGTTCTCTGACTTTATTGCCAAGTGTGAGAGACACTCCCTTATGGGGACAGAGTGGTGAAGCTTGTTCCTTTTGTGCAGATGAGAATGAATAAGCCAGGTGTTTTGTTTCTGATAGTCATTTCCCCCTTTGGGGGGCTTTTCTTTACCTCCTTTTTCTGGCAGATATGACCCAGCAGCTCCTCATAATGGAAATGTTTCTGATAACCCTCATCTCAAGGGTGGTCTATCGGAGAAAATATGACGACCTAGAGCCTCCGGAGTGTAAGGCTGAAGAAGCTGGGGACAACAAGCAGACTCCAAAGGTTATCCTGAATGGCACAGTTAGTGAAGATGGATTGCCAAGGGTTTAGAAGACCTCTGTGCTCCTGTTCTGTGGCGGTGGAAGCTCAGCTTCAGGAGCTTGTACATTCTTGTACCGTGAATAACCACTGTCCGTGTTTGAACAACTTCTAACATAAATGCCTGTGAGCTATGGTACCAAAAGGGCCGCTAGTGGAAAGATAACCCCTTTATTCTCCTGTGATACATACATGCTGTGAGTGGTTTTGTACCATGTAATTTAGTAAGATTTTATACCATGTATTTTTATGCTGTTATTGAGCACTCAATGGTAGTCAAACTGTCTCACAATGTGATTTTATTTTTATTTTTTTGCTATTATAATGGCTATGATTCCTGTTCATCTCTTTTAACTTTTAAAAATATTACTTTACTCTTTGTCCAACACAGCATTTTCCCATCTTTCCTCCACTAACATTTATCAGCTCTCACTCTGTGGCATGAGCTCAGTATAGCTTATTCTGATCAGTAAATACACTTGCATATGTTTGTTCTGAAATCCCAAAACCTGTCTGGGCTCTCCACCTACCGAAATTATGACCTCTTTAGGTCAAGACTTTTTACATTCTTTGGCAATTCACCTCCTAACTTGATAAATACACAGTTGCTGTTTGTAAATACATCCCTGGCAGATGTTCTGTCCTGGGTTCAGGTGTAACAGTTATTTTTCTCCTTCCTATTAGGTGGTGCAGTGCTCTGTTTTGGCTTTAGTCTGAGAACAATGCTGATAACACACTGATGTTTTGGTTGTTGCTTACCCCAACCAAGGACTTTTCAGTCTCTCATGCTCTGCCAGTGACGAGGAGCATGGGAAGCCAGGAAGAAGCAGAGACAAGGACACCTGACCTAAACTACCCAAAGGGGTATTGCATACCACAACACGTCATGCCTGCTATATAAACTGGAGGGAATTACCTAGAAGAAACCAGTTGGTGCTTGGGTTGGGCTGGATATCAGTTGGTAGGTGGTGAGAAATAGTATTGTGCATCACTTGTGTTTATTGCTTTCTTTTCCTTTTCCTCTTTTAGTTTATATTTTCTCCCCTTGCTATTTCCCTTAACATTATTATTATTGGTGGTAGCTGTAGTGGTTTGTGTTGTACCTTAGTTACCAGACTTTTTTTATCGCAGCCCGTGAGAGTTACATTCTTTGATTCTCCTCCCTATCCTGCCTGGAAAGCAGGGGGAAGAAAGGGGAGGTGAGTGAGCGGCTGTGTGGTGCTGAGTTACTGGCTGGGCTCAAACCACAACATCTTCCTAGGATGGCAGATTCTCTGTCACCGGCCTGGAAAAAGAAAGTAGGAGTTAGAGTCTGAGATGTCTTCTGCCACTGTTCTGTGATGTTACCTGCTGCTTTGGTTCCCTGCATGGAAAATGGGAATAATTATTCTCAGGATCCTTGCGCTAATGGTTGTCTGTGGGGATTAGTGTGATTGAAAGGAATATTGGTATCAACAGCCAGCTGAGCATGAGCCAGCTTGTGCCCAGGCAGCCAAGAAGGCCAACAGCATCCTGGGCTGTATCAGAAATAGTGTGGCCAGCAGAGCCAGGGCAGTGATCTTCCCTCTGTACTGGGCACTGCTGAGGCCCAGTGAAGAGAGTGTCAGCCTCTTCTCGCAAGTAAGGATGAGAGGAAATGGCCTCCCGTTATGCCAAGAGAGGTTTATATTGGATATTGGGAAAAAATTCTTCACTGAAAGAAAAAGTCAGGCATTGGAACAGGTTGCCCAGGGCAGTGCTTGAGTCACAGTCCCTGGAGGTATCTAAAAGATGTGTAGATGTAGCACTTAGGAACATGGTTTAGTGGTGGACTTGGCAACGGTTGGACTCAATCATCTTAAAGGTCTTTTCCAACTTAAATGATTCTGTGATTCTGTGGAGTCTCTTTCAAGAAATTCTCACCTCCCCAGCTTCTTCCCCCTAAGCCTGATATGCCCAGGCATTCAGTAGGACTTCAGGTATTACAGGAGCTTTTTAATTCACACCCATTGCTCTGTTTTGCATAAACCATTTTTAATTTTTGCAAATGATCCTGATGTTCTTGGATGAACTTAATTGCTTTGGATTAGCTCACTCCAATTTATAAAATGATACTGTGGTTAGTAAGCGTTTGGATATTCTGTTTTCTGGGATGCGAGGTGCAGTGCTGTATACTAACATTTATCTACCCTCTTCTAGTATGATCCCTAGAAGTAAATACCCAATCCATGCAACAAGAATGCTTATTCCATACAGTGGCTGGGAAAATGTTACGTATTGGAAAGATGTTAACATCATCTTTTACCTATATCATAGTAAACATAACTTATCATCAGAGCTAAGCTAGGCAGATAGAATCATAGAATAGTGTAGATTGGAAGGGACTTTCAAAGGTCATCTGCTCCAACCCCCTGCAATGAGCAGGGACATCTTCAACTAGGTCCGGTTGCTCAGAGTCTCCTGCCTGACCTTGAATGTTTGCAGGGATGGGAAGCCCGTCTCTGGGTAACGTGTTCCAGTGCCTCACTGCCCTCATCATAAAAAATTTCTTCTTTGTATATAGTTTGGATCTTTTAGTTTAAAGCCATTACCCCTCATCCTATTGCTATAGGTCCTGCCAAAATGTCTGTCACCATCTTTCTTATAGGCCTCCTTTAGGTATTGGAAGGCTGTTGTAAGGTGTCCTCGGAGCCTTCTCTTCTTCAGGCTCTCAACCCCAGCTCTCTCAGCCTCTCTTCATAGGAGAGGTGCTTCTGCCCTCTGATCATTTCCATGGTCCTCCTCTGGACTCACTTCTGCAGATAGTGGGGATTTATTTTTAGTTTACAGTGAATTTATAAAATGCTTTCAGTTTTGGAGTTGGTGGAAATTAAAGCATTCTGAAAAGAGGTTGTAAACCCTCTGGAAGCAGAAAAGGGGCCAATTTAAAAACATGTTTTCTGCTTTCTGATTGAGGTCAGAAAAAATACTTTCTTTAACAACTGAAGGATTCTATTACAGTAGAAAAATGTAATTATTTTTGTTTTGAAGTGGTTGCAACAATTTTTGTGTTGAATCTTTCTTCTAAGCAGGCAGTCAGGGAAATCAATACAGATTCTTGAACTGTATTAATGTATGAGAATCTGAGCTTTCCCCTTGAAAAATGATTTAGGTGAAAATTTTCACTCTGCATTAGAGTGTGTCAGCAGAATTAACTGGGCTCAGATAACATATGCTTAACACAAGAAATCTTCGTAATGTATTTTCACATTATGGCTATTAACATGTTCCTGATGTTGCTTTCTATCAGTGTAGTCTAGGCCACAGGTAGCTACGTAGATTTTCAGATCAGTACTTAACTCCATAACGGCATTGGGAGTGGCTGGCTATGAGTTCAAGCAGCTTCAAAAGTGGAAAATAAAGTATTTTGAGTTTGTAAAGGATCTTTGTGAATTGCTGTGGGAAAGGCATCAATTACTACAGCAAATAAGACCAATGAGCTTTACTGCAGAATGTTTTCTGCAGTGGTTCTGCTATGGGCATACATTGGTGATTGGGATCTGTGGCATGGAAGAGAAGACCTGTGCACTACAGCATGGATAGTGCATTCAGAAACAGATGGAGAGTATGGAGAAACGGTAGTCTCTGTAGGTCCACTGAGGGCAGCTGCTGGGGTGCAGCAGAAGTCTTCACTCAACACTGTTGGTCTTGTATCTGTCTTGTCTCTGAGTGCCTGGTAAATATATCTTGTTAACACCAGTGTGGGCCTGATTTTGCCACAGGTATCACGAACTGCTATACTTTTGGATAGATGTTAATATGCACAGTTTTGATTTCCAGCTTTTCAGCAATAAAATGTACCATATTGAATCTAAGCAGACTTTGGGTTTGGCAGCAAAGATGTTTCTTTCTACTGTGTACAGTCATGGAGATGTCATTCCAAAAATCACCTACTTACACAGAACACTTTTCAGAGAAAAAATTGACATACTTTATCTTAAACATGTGCCTAAGAGCTTTCCTGAGTTACTGCTTATGTGAATGCAGTAGAATGTATGGGCCTTATTGTTGCAAATTTATTTTATGGTTTGGTGGTTTGGTTTTTTTTTGAGCTTTTTTAATTAAGAAATTCTTGCCCACCTCTGGCTCAGACCAATAGCTGTAGCCTGCTCAGTAAAGGTGCAGTGCCTAGGTATTTACAGTGGTAAACAGAACAAGTCAGGGAATAGGTAGATTTAGTGTAAACAGTAGAGAAGCTCAGAAGACATGGATAACAGAGAGGAAGATAGCAGCCATTTGCTACACAGCTAATGAAAATACTAGAATAGGTCTGTTGCAGCAACCCCACCTCTTCAGTCCATTGCCACTTGACTTCCTTACCCTTTTAAACAAAGCGCGACTGCTGCTGACGGTTTGAATGCTACTGCTTTGACTGACAGCCCTTCAGGACAGATCATGAATCTGCTTGCACCTCCCTAGCTCCCAGGTAAAATGGATTGCTGTTTTTAAGACACAGTCTGTGGGGGAAGAGGGCTGGAATTACTGCTAGCAAATCTAGTGGGCAGATTTACTGACCTTTTTACTGATTCAGATCTCTTTAAACATGTTAACTAGGTAATTCTAACAGCTGTCTGAACTCTGCATGGTCATCTTTATTTTAGCAAATGGGAACTGAGGTAGACAAACCTAGAGAAATTATCCAAAGCCACACAGGGGAACTTTGTATCAGCTAGATGGGGCTGCAGAAGTTACATTTTTGTGGAAGAAATCAGACTTACCTTTTGGCAGTATTTTGGATGGTTTGGGCCAGCTCTAGGAAGAGAGAGGAATTGTCCGAAGGCAATTTCCCTTTCAGTTGCATATATCTGTTTCCTTTGCAATTGCAAATAGGCCACCTCCTTTAAGACCTGACTGCCCAGCATTCATTACGCAGATAGGGTCCAGCATATGTAGAAAACTAATGGTAGAATAAAATTACTTTTGTTTCCTTTAATGCAATTTAGCAGCTGAAAAGTGTCAGTTTCCCCTCCAGAGATTCAGACACCAGATCACAAATGCCTTCTGGGATCTAAGGCATAATTTTTATAGAGACTGAAATTGATTCAGACATCTGATAGAACTGTTAAGCCGTGAGAAAGTGCTGCAAGACATTGTGCAGAGCAGAGCCATGAGAAGAAAGGTTAAGATTGTTGGAGATGGGAAGAATGTTGACACAGGGATAATTAGTAGCTCAAGGGTTCTTCAAGAGCAAAAACAACATGAAAAACATACAAAATCCTATAGAAACAAGACCAAGTAGCCTGAGAATGGCAGTTTAGCAATGTCAGTGATCTAAGCAGCAGTAGAAGCCAACCCTTCCCTTCGTGACTGAAGGCTGCCCAGCCAACAGTGACTCCTTGGGTGCCTTTATCAGGGTGGTAAGCACATTAGCTTGTTAGCTCTATCTACACATTGTGAATATTGACCAATAAAGCATAAGTTTTACTCTTTTAAGCTGCAAAATCCATGGTGCAGAAGCTTGGTATGTAGCAAAAAGCACCCAAATGAAATGACCCAGAGGGGGAAGGTTACTGAACAATGGAGAACTATTGAGTATGAGCTGCACCTCCTCCTTTATCACCCATTGAGAACCACCGCCTTAGGAAAAAAAGGAGGAGTTAAAAAGCATGAAAACAAGTTCTGAATTTATATTCATCCTTTATTGCAAATTGCTGAACAAGGTGAGTTTTCCTGTTTCCTTCTAACCTTGCCATACCCAGCCAGCAAAGGGTGTGAGCTAATTGTTAAATTCAGTTCAACAAGTTCCTCATTAGAGGGAAATTACCTGAGTTTGAAATCTGCTAATTTTCCAATCAGGGTGAGTGTTTGCACTTGTGATTTGGAAATAATTAACACATAGTATAACATCAAAGCCTGTGTAAAGGCTAATGGTAGAAGGACTAATTTCCTTGGCATGAAAATGGTGTGGTTGGTTTCCCCAGAGCTCTATCACTGTCCTTTCAGTATTGGTATCTGCTGTGTAGGGTGTTCTAGTATACTTTTAGATTGATTCTCTGCAGAGTTGTACTTTTTAATTTTGAAAAATTGAACTATTATGTTCCAGGGCTACAAGTAATATTTTCATTTTGAAAGGTGCTACATTTATTGCTTTTTTCTTCCTGTCAATGCAGACACAATTACCTGCATCTATTATCTCTAAAAGGTGATCATAAACCATCATTTTAGACTCAGGCTTAAGCCTGAATTCTGCAAGATTTAAAATATATGTTCCCAGGAAAGCCATGTTCTAGTCTTCAAGGGCATTCCTAGGACTGTGAATGCACTACAGTATTTAGACGGAAAGGGTATCCAGGTAGAACAATTAATTAGGAAAGCAGATATGTACATGGGAGAAACAAATGTAGCTGGAAAACAAACAAATTTTCTATTTTTAAGTTCCAGCTATTGATATAACCTGATCATCACCACTTCTATGTCTTATCACATAATATTAGCTGGTCTAAACCAGATACTATTTCTGGTAAACAATTTTACCTTTATAGCTTAGACCATAGCACTAGTACAACTCAGAGCATTAGTGACTTCTCGCCATGAAGCTTGAAAGGGAGAGGAGAGATTTAATCTCTGGTAGTTGAGTCAGCTGCACCCAAAGGTGTCCTTAGTCCTGCTGGTGTGAGTATATCGTGGTTTATTGACAAGATGGGTGTGACTTGACAGCTACCAAGGAGAAGAGTCCATCCCATGTAAGCAGGCAGCATGCAGCAGAACACAGGTGTATAATCTGGACTCATGTCTAGTCTAGAAGCAGTCCAGTTTAGCCACAGGCACAGTGACACAGAGTGTGGTAAATGAGGTCTGCTTGCCCGCAGTTAGCACCACCTTTAAAACCCTAAGACCTTCAAGCAGAGCCTCCCACAATAAAACAAGCCAGCAAAGGTAGGGTAGCTTTAAATGGTATCTGATCTACCAAGGCTTCATCAAGCAGCATCCTTCAGGCAGGAAGGCTTCCCTGCAAAGATCTAGGAGGAAAATGTGGCTTTTTCTGCCCTGTCTCCTCCCATGTCATGGATATCTATGGCAACTGTTTGCACTGAGATAGGAATTGTGTTTCAGGTACATGTGAGTCAGCAGTTGGGAATTCTCTTACTGGGTTAATGTATCCAACTTGGATAACCTGTTTTGAACACTTCCAGTACCTTAAATGCTCAGAGCATTCTCTCTCAGAGCTTTTTTGGATGAACGTAAATAGAGCTTGCATTTCTTCTTTCACAGAAGAAGCATTTGTGATTTGTGTCTATGCCCATCAAGTAGCATTCACGCTACCAGAAATGCTACGCACAGGTGGTAGGGATTTGCATTTTCATGCGAGCTGATGATGACTCCCTTTCTCGGTCAGTTCTGCTTTTTATAGCTCATTGCTTCTGAAATTCTGGGCTGTGATTCTCATATCCATTTTTCTTTTGCTCTGTTTCTGATCAGCTGCCTACTTTTGTTCATGACATCATCTGCTGCTACTTCTGTGCTTCAGGAGAAATTGCTAACATCTGAATTGGTTGCTTTGGTTATGGATAATATTTCCTATGTCAGATTCCCAGAGCTGTGAGAGCATCTTCTTGTCTCTCTCTCGTATAGAGCATCCCCTTGTCCTTGCTCATATGTAATGTAAAAAAGAGCATGAGCAAGTGAGTCTGAGAGGCTAATACATTAAAATTCACGTTTTTAATGGGAGATCATTTCTTGTTTTTCTGAGGGTATTTATTTTCTGTGTGTAACTTATCCTTTAGTTCCAAAAAGGGTCAAGCTCTGGCCAAGTAACCCTTATTTCACAAGAAACACATTGGCCATTTCACTCCAGTTCTGACTGAGCAGCTATTGTGTTACAAAAGACACACCTGGCAACTGGGGAATCATTTTTTCTGCCGTGCCAGCTACCTTAGAAGTTGCTGAGGAACCCACAATGCACAAGCAAGGAAGATCAAAGCCATTAGGTTATCTGCCAGACAGAGTCCTGCCTGTTGTCTGCCTGTGGATAACATTAAGGAGATAAAGCTCAACCAACTTTCTTTCTTCCACTCTCATCCTTTTGGTTATGTGCTGCTTTCTACTAGGCAACCTCTTCTTTCATGCTTCCTCCTCCCTTTGGAATTCTCTTCTTGGAGGCCTAAAGATTGCAGTGTCCCACCTGCAGGGGCAAAAATGGCCCCTACCACCAAAACAGGAGATGTCTGAAAAAGTCCCCTGGTGAGATGATGCCTTGTTTGGCTGTCTGCTGAGGACCCAAGGCAGCTCCGAGCCCTAAGGTAAGTGGCTGTGATGTTACAATGGTCTTCGCTGTCAGTATAATTATGCATCAGAAAATCAAGCAGCTTCTGGAAGCTAGTAGTAGTTTCTTAAAAATAGTGATGAGTTAAATGTTAGTTGCTCTTTTACCAGCAAATTGTGGATGTCAGATGTGCACACACACACACAACTGCCTCCTATAATTCCTCTACTTTTAAACACTTGTACAGATTAAACTGAGTGACATGCAAAACAGATATCAAACACATATGAACACTAAGTTGAGCATGTCAAATGAAGGTTTTGGGGAGTTATGCCTGATACAACATAAAAATTATTTGACTGTAAGTGTTATACTGATATTTCCAAATCACTATTGGGGTTATCAAGCCATTCTCTGTTTTTTAATGTAAATTGATCTGTTGTTAAGCATTGGCCCAGCAGATAGCATTCTCTCAAAGGGAACAGACAGGCACCTGCTTTGCTCGGATCCTCCAACTCCTGAACAGCCAGTGCAGCTCTTCATATTACAAGGCAGCAACTAGCATAAGAAACAACTCCTAAGTTAGCCTTGCCTCTGCCGTATGGTGCCCTTGCCTACAACTTCTTCAGAAAAACTCTGTTTATAATCCCTTGCAAAGGAATGAATTCAGATTTTTCCTGAAATGATTGTAATGGGATTTTGAATTGCTTTTGTAATGTTAAAGAACAGACAATGCTAGTACTGTACAAACAGCCCCATCATCGTTTTTAGCCTGTCTTTCCCTCAAGGAAAAGACTGCTGATAAATGGAGAGAGATTAAAAGGATTTAATTTGGATTTATCTTTCTTAATTTTCTAGACTTAAACCCACCTTTTGAATGCTTCTTTATGAGGAAGTGATCTGAATTCTTTATTAGTTTAATAGGATTTGGCTAATATTACAGCCCTTATACAACACTCAAGTTGGATTTCCATCAACAGTCTAAACAGATTTCCCTGACACCAAGGAAAATCCTCTCTGTAAACAATTGTAGCTGCCTGACACAAGCCCTGCTACTGGCGCTTTCCCCTCCACATGAGTAAGCAATCTCTGTAGAAACCCTCTCCTAAGGAGAGGTGAAGCAAGTGTGACTAAGTGCCAACTACCTGCTTGGTTCTCCATTACGTCATGTGATTAATTATGTCCGAATTTTCTTATCTTCTCTCTGCATTCTTCTTCCACCCAAAAGTGGGTGAAGAACCCCTGTAATTGTGTCACAAAATCTGCAGTGAGGGATGATTAATAAAATTTCACCTACCACTTTCTCCCCTCTCTGAATTCTCGTATACCTGGGAAGTTACAGGCTGACCATGCAACAGCTGTCTCCATCCCTGAGCTACTTGCAGGGTTTTCCCTCTTTTCCAGCTATTTGTAACAGTTGAAAATGGCAAGCATGTGCAATGTGGTGCTCCCTCTGTCTCTTGCATCTCCTTCTGTTCGCCCTATATTGCAGGTAGAAGAACATCTGGGTTTGTAATCTACACTGTCCTGTGTTTCAAATATTACTTAGCAGAGAACCAGTACCCATTTTACTTTTCTAGGACATATTATGACAACTGTGATTTTTTTAAATTGTGAAAATAATTATCAGAAAAATAAAATATTTCTTATGGGGAAAAAAAAAGTTAAGCATCCCCCATTGTGATCTCAATGAGCAAAATGCCTCATTTTTCTTTCTGATACATAACATCTACATCCTGCATATCCCAAAGAAAAGCCTGTTTTGTCTGGTCTTTGGTGGTTCTATACATCAGTAAGAGCTAACTCAAGTTAACCTGATTATGTTTTGAAACTAATGTGCAGAAGTGGCTGACAAAGCAAGGGAAAGGGAGCTACCAGAGAGGTGTTGATGAAGGAGGGTCAGTCACCAGGGGTAACAGCTATCATTCGCCAGCAAGTCTCAGCCTCATTTAACCTATTTTTATTAATATTTAATTTATTTTTATTCTACAGTCTAATTTATTTTTATTTATTTTAAAATTTATTTAATGTAATTAATTTTATTTTATTCTAAAGTTTTTACAGGGACTTCAGTACTATACCTTGAGAAGGAACTTCTGCTCATGAAGCCAAAATCACTGTATTTGAGGTAGCTCCCCCCTATGGTTAGAAAGGTAGAAAAGAAAACCATATTATTAAATAATTGCGTGTCACTCTCCTTCCTCCCCCTGCCGTTTCACATTTCTTCTCAGATGAGGCATGGAATGTAGTGCCCACAGGGTAAGGCAGTTATTTCAGAGGTTACAGAGTGACTATCACTGCCAAATGCTCAGTGACTCCACCTAAGAACAAGTAGCCTCTGAAAGCTGAACCCCCTCCCTCTTACCTTTCCAACAATCAGATTACCAGCAACAGCAGTTTGAGACATTCAGGGTAACATCTGGGACATGCAGACGTTCTCAAAAATAGAAACGCGAAGAATTCCTATGGTTAGGCGCTCTCTGCAAGTCGTTACTTATCCACAGGCAGTCCTCAGTCGAACCCACGTCAGTCACTAGATGGCACACTTAAACAATGCACTGTGCTTCCTTACCTTGCTCTACAGGTGCTGGGCTGCGCCAGAGATCTTTTCCCACGGGAGACAAGGGATTCTTTGATGCGCAGTCTTCTGCTGAGTACCTTGTATTTTTATTGCAGTTTCCTGCCTTCATTGGTAAGCTTGCAATTTATTATTAGCACGGCTTTAAGCGGAAAAAGGGTAGATTCAGATTAGATATTAGGAAACAATTCTTCCCTGTGAGGGTGGTGAGACACTGGCACTGGTTGCTCAGAGGAGCTATGGCTGCCCCATCCCTGGCAGCGTTCAAGGCGGGGTTGGACCAGGCTTTGAGCAACCTGGTCTAGTGGAAGGTGTCCCTGCCTGTGGAAGGGGGTTTGGAACTAGACGATCTTTAAGGTCCCTTCCAAACCAAACCATTCTGTGATTCTATGATTCTCTGCCTTCAGCTACAGTTAAATTAGTCTTTCCATCCTTAATTTGGGAGAATGGTTCATTTCAGCTGCTTTGAGGAGTGTCTGCAAAAAAGTGCTATGAATCTGGCTTGTCACTCCAGTAGCAGTTACACAGCTGCAATGTTAGGGGGATGTATGATTTATTTTTGGGGGAAATAACACATCCGGCATTCCCTCTTGGACACTGTTTTGGAAGAGCAATTTTCACATAACATTTGTATCCTTCCATCATTTTATTTACACTCTCCAATTATTTAGTAGGACTTTCTGTTATTATCACTGCTACTAATAACATAAGCAGTAAGAATCAAAGTGGTTTACCTTCTAACCATCCCTGTAGAGAAAAAACATATATCAAACCAGGTGAGGGGCAGAAATTTCAGTTGTTCTTGCTGTATTAGTCCTGCCAGGTGGGTATGACATCGCCTTTACTGTACAGCCTATCTTTGGTTTGCAAAACCCAACAAAGTCAATGAAGTTACTCGTACTGCACCTTTTGCTCTGACTTTCAGCCTTGACAACACAAGACTGTCTATGGGACACAAATCCATATATACATACTTGAACTCTGCCCTCCAAGTGGAACCACTGGTGCCAGAACCCAGGGCTAGTTCTCCAGCTTGTGTCAAAGTCCATCCTCTGCCTGGCACAAAGCAAACAACTCCTTGGAGATGCATTTTTACAGCTTGCCAGCCTGGAGTCATGTTTTAAATTGGATCAGCATCTGTAATCAAATCTCCTAATTGTGTTTCTAATAATGCCTGGGGCTGCCCAGAGGGCTGATCTATAAGCGTTCTGGTGGGGAAGCTCAAGGGCATGATGTGTTTCAGGAGTACACCTAACATTCCTCAGCTGCCAGCAGGCTTTCACCCATGGGACCAGCCTAGAGCAAGGCCAAAATGGGAATAATGAAGATATCAAGTACTCAAAAAAAAATCCAAACCCAACCAACCATGGCACAGTACAGATACACCCTATGGAGCCATGCTACCTGCCAAATATATGTGGAGATACTGTCCCTGATGCTTAATGTGAAATCTCCCCCAGTCTTTGTTTGGGAAGAGTCCTTAAATTTGGCCATCAGTGATCTCTATACTGCATGTTGTTTCCTTCAAATTAAAGTTTTTAGAGAATTTTGCCAACAAGTAGAGAGAACATGCCTACATTTCCTCCTTTGTCCTTGCCCCTATAATGAAGTACCAGGGATTTGTTCTGCACTGTTGATGGACATTGTGACAGACAGAGGAAAAGATTCTACTTCATACAGAGAAGTAACATAATTCACTGCCCTGTTCCACAGTTTGTGGTGCCAAGGGGTTGGAGCATTTTAAAGACATGCTGCAATTTGCCATCTAGGAGGATTCAGTCATACAGAGTAACTGTGTTCAACCTTGCTGGTTTTCACCTTATAGTTCTGGTTTAGAATAGGATGTATAAAATCCAGGCTCAGTGTGCCCTCTAGTGAAAGCGTATTCCTTCCTTCTTCTGATCAAAAAAGCATTATCAGAATTTAATGTCCTAGGTTTTTATCCTTCTAAATATGGCTACAGAGATTGCTGACACCACTTACTAGTGGAAAAAAAAAATTCTTCACAGCAACCTCTTATGTTAGACAGCAATACTATCTAGTGTTATCCATCTCCATTTTAGTTGTTGGCATCTGGTAACTTAAGGTCCTGAAGCCTTACTGTGTGGCAAGAGGAAATGAAGCTGGGGCAGAGGAAGAGGAAGAAGAGAACCAGGACTAGTGCTCACACCTGCAACCTTTTCCCCATGGGTCATTTTTCCTTGGGCACTTTCTACTGTGCCAAAAGACTGCAAGGTGTAAAAACATACAGCAACTATTTTGTATCAACTAATGCATACAGTACACAGGTACAACTAACAGCCTACTCAGCTAAGTATTACTTAAGTGTTAACTATTACCCAAGTACTTTAGTACATGCTACTCAACTGGGTTTTACAAATATTATCAGGCATGCAGCTATTGGTCAAGAGGGGAAGTTTTCATTTCCATGGCTCTTTGGAGTGGATCATGACCCCTTGTCCAGCCAAGCTGCTGTCTGCTGAATCTTTGCCTTCTTTCTGAGGGTGCTGAATCTTTCCCCCTCCCCAGTAGTTTCCAACTAACTGTTACGGCTGTCACAATTTCACTTCTCCCTGCATACTTACTTTCACATGGGTTTAGCTTACACACTTTCTTGCAGCTGGACAACAACTTTCTAACCAAAACTCAGCCAAGGCATCACAGCTGTGTCCCCACAAAAGCAAGCCTTGGGACATCACAGGCAGCTGAACATCTGAGCTGGTGTTCGGTGTTTGAAAGTTAGCTGCACATTTCCACCAGAACAGAGACATTATATTGCTCTCTGTCATGACACCTAGACTGGAGTTATACTGACTATTAACAGTGGCGGGTTTGAACTCTGATCAGGGCAGGTTAGACTACTAGCTCTTTGGATATTTTGGTACTGTCATGAAGTCCATGCTAGACAGCTCATTGTAACACTAGCAACAGAGACCTTGAATTAACCATTGATTATATCACTGAAAGTCTTTCTGATAAACACACTAGTTTTGATTTCTGAAAAGATCTTCTAGTGATAGAAACTGTCCCACAGGCTCAGATAGGTTGTCCCAGTGATTGCTTTAACCCCTTAAGAAGGACCAAGTACATCAGAATGTTTTTAGCAAGACATGCTGATTTTGAAATAGATTGTGAAAGATGTGAACAACAGATTTTGTGGTGAGGTCTTTTGTATAGAACAAAGAAAGTATTAGAATCCACCTTATGAAAGTTCAGACGTACGGAAGGAGACCAAGCTTTTTGAATAGCAGAGCAGAAAAGCCCCCAGGTAACTGATAACTAAAGGAAGCACTTATCAGAAGCCACACATATGGAGAACAAAGAATATGATCTTGGTGGGGCAGCTGGAAAAAACTCTTTGATTTGCTGGTTAATCAGAATGTACTGCAGAGAAATCAATATAAGGATAATCTCATTTGCTATTTATTTCTGGCTCACATTTTCACAGGCTTGGAAATATGCTTTTCATCAGTCATCTACTCTGGAGAGGAACGGCATGAATTTCAACACTTCCGCTATTTTCGCCTGCAAAATATTCAAAATTGTTTCTGCAGAAGCTATGGGCAGCAGTGGGGGACATTTATTTAAAGAAATTTGGAACAATGGATCACTAGTGATTAAAATAAAAATGGAAATTACATTCTGGATGCAGGAGGCAAATGAGTATTGCATTTATGATACTTTGGCATTTAGCATGTATGAACCAACTCCAAGCGGCTGCATTTTGGAAATTTTGAAACCTGGTTGTCTTTTGAATCCTATGAAAAATGTAGATTCAAGCTACGTGGTTTATGCTAATGTGAGTAGGTGAAGAAGAATACCAGTTTGTAGAAACAAGGGAATTAGCATGTGAATGGGGAGTATTGGACTTCTTCCTCTTGAAAAGGCAGCTTTCAAAGTAGAAATTGGGATTTAAATCTCACACTGATTTTTCTCTTTTCATATCCTCAAATCATGTTACTTGCAGTACATTAACAGCCTTTGAGCCTGTACCACATTGGGCTACAGGTGCTGTCATTTTAACTAATAGCTATAATCTACAAATCTAACAATCAATGAACCAACCTGTTTTCTCCACCCACACCCCCATCTCTACGCTCCCCCTTACTCCCCCACTCCCCTCCCCTCACCCCCACCTCCCCACCCCCCTTCTTAATTCTACTTTTGGATCTCAGTTTCAGTTTTCAGGACTGACAGTCATAAAAATCTTTGCAAAGAAAGAAGCTGACTGTGAGACCAGCCCGGACTCCCTCCTCATCAAATCCTGTTTTTCAGAGGACTGCATTGTCAGCCTCACCAGAGAGGTTTGCCTCCGGTGCTGATGGATTCCTGGAAAACAAAACAAGCTTGCAGCAGCACGTTGCTGAATAAGCTAGATGGCAGTGACACAGGAGAATTAGTGCCTACTGAAGGGAGACAACTTGTGGAGATAGTTTCAAGTATGCTTTCAGCATAAGTGGCCATCCACATGTCTAAAACTGCCCAGCTCAAAAAACTTGGTCCCATCCTGCTATGGGTCAAGCCATCTTCAGCAGAGACTACATTCACAGTCTTTGCTCATGTGAAGTAAAAATTCAGTTGCTGTGACTGCAACTCCCCAGTGAAAAGAGATTTTTGCCTTCTGAGCTCTTCTCCTCCCTCTCCCCCACCTCCATTCCCCTGAATTAGTAACCAGCCCTGCATTTCAAACACCTGCTTGCATTTGTGCAATGGTGTGACAGTCTGCTTTCCTTCATTGCATTTTATTTGCCTTTAATGATTAAAGCAAAATCAAACCGTTGTAGCAGGTTTTCAGTGCCTCCTTCAGCAAAGAACGGAGCTTGCAGTAAGTATGATCTGGTGGTATGACACTCCTTCCTCTGCCAGCACTAAAGCTGGGCTGCTCCCAAAGATGGCACTTGGGCTGGCACTCTGGGCTACTCCCAGGCCAAGCCCTGCAAATATGACTTGGTATGATGCTCTCTGCCCCACCCAGCCTGCTTTTATCTGCAAATTTTTATCTGCAAATACATTTCCATTATTTTGAAAACAACATTTTAATTGACAATAAAATGGAGATTTTTCATGTTTAGTCCTCTTACTTCTTTGGGGTAACCACAGTAGTCTTCTTATGAAGTAACACTAATCTGAGCTCCCTAACAACTGGATGCTCCCACTGCATTAAAAAAGAGTGGTGGCTAAAATCCATTTCTGCTGCATTGCCAGTTGGAAGGATAGCAGGGGGTGCAGCTATATTATGCTGCTTTAAAGGGTATAAAGTTCCTCTTTCTCCTGACAATGCCCGTGTTTGCCTTTCTGACTAAATGACTGACTGACGCAAAGCTGCTTTGCTGCTAGGGGGAATGTAAGTCACTCAATAAAACAAGTGTTTACAGTGGTAAGATTACAAAGGTTGTTTGTGTTTGTTTGTTTGTCTTGATTGCCCTACTGGACAAGAAAAGTTTTCTAACCAGTTCACTGAAAATCTTGATTGGTACAGAACCAGTGCTGGAGCTGCCTTGTAACAAGACGCAGTGTCTCCCGAAAGGATTTAATCAAGGCACCTGTGATCTCCTCAAGAAAAGGCAATTTAGGTGGTAGCTGGGAGGAGAGAATGCACCATTTTTCAGTTCAAGTCACCTTTACCATCCTTTGAAAGCAGCAACTGGTGTCATGTTCCTAAATCTGCTTTGCACTTTGCTAATTTCAAGGAACTCCCACCTGACATGTGTCAGTCTGACCTTGCAGTTAGTCAGGCTGTGCTTAAAAATGAGATACTATAACATGGCTGAACAAATCTCATGCTTAAAGGATTTCCACTATTACCCTGGTTTCTTTGCAGCTCTGGAGAGGATCTGTAACCTCTTCTCTTCACTGTTTTGGTGAGAAGCAGGGAAGTAAGAGCACTTCTCTGCTTCTGCAAACCTGGCATAGCCTGAGGTTGGGCTTGCCTTCAGTGGGGTAAGGTGGCATTCCAGGAAAGGTGAGGTGGGACAGTCCCTCATTGCAGCTGAGCTGCTTGTGGCAGGGTGTGAGCCTGATACAGCCACTGTCTGTGGTATCAGTATCTGTGGTCAGGAGACTTCTTGGCAAAGCATTTCAATAAAGTATTGTAAAAAACTGAGGCGATGGACTCTTCATTAGGGACTGCAGTGGCAAGACAAGGGGCAATGGGTTCAAACATAAAGAGGGGAAGTTTAGGTTAGATATAAGGACAAAGTTCTTTACTATGAGGGTGGTGAGGCACTGAAACAGATTGCCCAAGGAAGTTGTGAATGCTCCATCCCTGGCAGTGTTCAATGCCAGATTGGAAAGAATCTTGGGTGACATGGTTTAGTGTGAGGTGTCTCTGCCCATGGCAGGGGAGCTGGAACTTGATCTTAAGGTCCTTTCCAACCCTAACTATTCTATGATTCTATGACAAATATACTATTTTTAAACAAATTCCTTCATGGAAGGAATGGGCTGAGACAATAAATAAATATGGAAACACAAAGCAATTCTAAATGTTTATGTTAAGTAGCAACAAATATGAAAATCAACTTCATAATTCCTACTTTTTAGTCATAGGATTCCAGACTGGTTGAGGTTGGAAGGCACCTCTAAGAAGAGGAGAACCTCCCTTGTACAATACCCCTGCTCAGGCAGGGCCACTGAGAGCTGACTGCCCAAGTCTATGCTCAGACATCTTTGGATATTTCCAAGAGTGGAGACTCCACAGTCTCCCTGGTCAATCTGTGCCAGGACACAGTCCAAGCTCTCTCAATCTTTTCTCACAGGAGAGGTGCTGCAGTCCTTCCATCACCTTTGTGGCCCTTCTTTGGACTGTCTCCAGTATGTCCATGTCTCTCTTATACTGGGGAGCCCAGAGATAGACACAGCACTCCATGTGTGGCCTCACCAGTGTTGAGTAGAGGGGAAGGATCATCTCCCTTGACTTGCTGATAGTTCTGGCAATAATCATAACAACTGAAATATTTCACTTGTTTTCACAACTAAAATTATTTTGAAGGATGATAATAAATGACTTTGTAGAAGGAAAACATTTTGCATTTAGTTTTTCTGATAACTTAGTGAACTCAAATCTGTAAAATCAGAATTCCAACTATGATACTCATGAATACATGAGATGTGATTTGGAAGGGAGATGTCATTTGAATGAAAAGGACAGAAATGGTGTGCATTGCCTAATGTTTCTGCAGTCAGAATCCAATACCCTGCTGACCACCACTGCAGCACATCTAAACCATTACACACACACAATAGTCACCTAATCAATTTATGTGACTTACAACATGTCTGTGAGAAGGAAAGGGGCTCAGTTTCACTTGTATAGTGAGGCATTTATTTGGGAGGAACAATACTTGGTATTCTTATGGCATTACATTTTCTGCTGATACTGTATAGCAATGAAAACATTTTTCATGTAAAAATGAAAACTACAATAAAATAGTCAAAATCTGATCTCAACCAGTGAAAAATTATACAATAGGTCTAGCAAGCTGGTGAATACCATACCATTATAACAAGTGAGCCAGGAGACAAAAAAAATCACCTGAAAAATGCAGCCTTACGCCTAAGTATTGCTATCCTTTCCCTCTGGGCTTGGTTCGGAAAGATTATGTCTCATGTTAACAGAACTGGACTCCAGCTTCCACTTAGGTACATTAGAAAAGATAGTGAAGGGTGACCCTAGTCTGCTTATGTGTCACTCAGAGTGATGTGAAAGTATCACGACAAGGACAATTTCTGAGAGCAACTCCCTCCAGTGCTGCTTTATCTCAGGTGATTGCGGATCACATGGCTGCCTGGATGCTTTCTGTAGAGAGGTCCAGCTTATATTTTACACTGAATCTTCTCTGGAAATGTGAGCTGTGGTCCCCAGAGGGTAACAGCTGTAGCACAAGCAAGACACAGTCCCTTTGGGCTATAGGGTATAGATATCCAGGCCTGCTTATGCTGAAGCTTCAGTCATGGGTGCACCTGATGAATCTTTTTTTTCCTTTCCCCTCACTTAGAAAAAGTAATTTTGTAACCTTATCTTATCCATTATGCATGTGGAACATCAAACTACCAGAAATCAATATTGGTCAAGTGATTAAGGGCTGGTGAATGTCTGCTGAACACAACTGAAAATGGCCTCTAAAGGCAAGCATGTAGCAACTGTAACAACAAAAATGCTCTATGCTTTTCATTCTGCTTTTCAGTGTGTCCATCCCACACCACTTCCAGCTTTAGCTGAGAAGAAAAGCATTAAAACTACACAGATGTGGAAATGTTGCTAATCATTTGAGTTTGACACCCTTGTATTTAGTATTCAATTGCTTAATGAAGTGTAAATATGACTCTGGACCACCTGTGATTCCAATCTTATCTATGTCCACATCCATATCCTTATCTAATCTCTCAAAGCTAATCCACCTACAACAAATGTGCAGACCTGAGCGATGATGCAACATGGAGAAAGTGAGACTTCCAGATAGTCAGATCTCTGCACAGAATCAATTTTTCACCTGAAAAATGGCATTTTATGACTCCTGCCATCTCAAAGCACATCTACAAGCTTTTCCTGAAGTAAAAGTTTTCTCCCCACCCACGAAGCTCTCCGGCTATGCTTTCCCACTGCTCATCAAAATAATTTGCAAAACAAGCCGCATATTACGTTTAGTAGGTAGAACATTTGTTTACTTATTTTTTTTTTTTTTTTTTTTTTTTGCTCCATTGAAGTGTTTTTCAGT
>JBCJKH010026347.1:0-18229 GCA_039877255.1 Loriculus beryllinus
TAATTTTCTTCATAACAGTGTTTTTACAAGCCTCACCTAACTACAGCCAGATTCTGATGAGGTATTGAATAGCCTCAATAAGTTTATTGAGTACTTCCAGTGACCCCTTGTAGGAAAAGGTGTTACTAGCATTAGGAAAAGTGGCTCAATTGATTTCTCAGTGTTTAGGAGATCATTTGTAATCCCCAGGTGTTAGATAAATGCAAAGTTATATGTCTGCTATGTATAACTCATATGGACTATGAGAGAATAATTATCATGCAAAGGGGTTCACTATCATGCACCCTGCCTCACATTGACTTCATTAAGTCCCCATATGGGAGCAAGAGGCTGTAATTTGCAGACCCCTCTGAAGAACTGGGTCTTTGCTAGGTAATCTCAGCATACATCATGTTTTCACCAATGAGTTTGATGGAACATAAAACAAAATTGTGGTGACAAGCAAATCCATCAATGGCACACCCAGTAGATTCCAATTACGTTAATTAGAGTAGACTTTCTAATGAGTGGAATGTCAAACACTGGATCCATGCCCAATGCTAATCATTCATTCCTTTTGCTGCTGGTTCTAATTCACATTATGCCAAGGAGGTTTCATGCATTCTGACACCAAGCTATGAGCAGAGTGCTTCTGCTTTAGAAATAGAAGCTCAAGCACAAGTTTGACATGCTAATTAAAATGTGCCATGGTGTAAAATATATTGCTAAATGTCATTCTGTCCCTATAAATGCAGGCATCAGCCAAAGCACAGAAAGGGTGAAAACCAGTATTTATAATATTTCCACAGCGTAAACAAGACAGTGACAGCAACTACCTTGTTATTCTGAGAAGTTTACTGACGTGGCATCCAAATAATAATGAAAAGTCTTGGAGGTAAATATATTTAAGGTTTACATTAAGAGCACTGATGTAGCAAGGTGTATTACTGAAGACATGAAGAGATAACAACATGAACACTAACTTGATATCCAGCTAAATGCTTTGTATATGATCTGTAAAAGAGAGTTCCAGAAAGATTCACAGCAGAAATACAAACTGCTTGCATTCAGGGAAAATATTCACCTGCACCAGTAGCTTTAAGACATGAAAAGTTAGCTGCCATCTGCTGATAATTAAGCATGTTTGAGCTCATTTTGTATCAGCTTCAACAACTGATGAGGATGGATGTGCATTAGGGCACCCAGCTGTGCACTGGAGAGACAGAAACACAGCTATACATCCATCTTTTCTGATGGTTCAGCTGCAAGGACAGGAGCCTCCTCCAGGGCTGGAAGAAGGTAGATGGCAGTAAAAACCCAATTCACCACAGGTACTCTATCCAGATTCTTACCTCTTAAGTTCACTTTCTATATTTGCCGCCTCCTTACTACAAAGAAACTAGTTAACTAACCACAAATTCAAGCTCAGGTGCAGAAGATTATGCCTTTATATCCATGCTCGGGATACAGGGATGCACAGGTGATGAGTATCTTCAATATGATGTGAAGGGAATTAGTTCAGTAATTCCACAGCCTTGAAAGAGCAGTTGGGTATTGATTTGGTTCTCATACAAAGTTTCAGGTAGCCCAAGGCATTAATTCTGACTTACAGACGCAGTTTTCACTTACACAGATCTTCTATATAGATCTACAGTCTGTCTTGAAGGAAGCTGAAGCTAGATTTTCTGTCAAGTTTACTACAGATTAAAGTCATAGTCTTTGGTTACTGCATAAATACTCTCCTGATTATTTGTGTTCATAGAACTCTGGTTCCTCAGATTCTACCCTCTCATGTGTTGAAGTTGAAAGTACTGAGCAAAATAGAAAGTGAATCAGAGGCTGCTGAGTAAGATGGTATCCCAAGACACTATGACTGCAGTAGTGTCTAAATATTTATTAGACACAAGACCTGACAAGATAAATTCCTGGTATCAACTGTGTAATATTCCTTAATAAAACAAAACAAAAACAAAATCCAAAAACTGCCAACCAACCAATCAACCAAACAAAAATGTTTTCTAAAAGGTGTGTGAGAGCCCTGGAGGTGCTTCAAGCTGTTATGGCTTTTCAAACTTCTGCTTATTATATAAATCATTATATAGTGAATGAGAATAACTCCATTCTGTCTAAATTTATGTATAGAAGAAATGATTTGTATAAAATAAAAATCTTCCTGAACAAAAACCCATGTTTTTTTCAGGTTTGTGTACTTTTTATCTGTTTATTTAACTCTAGACAATTTATCAAACAGGCAAAAATATGTCCTTAAACTCTGACTTTATAATCAAAAAGACAGATGCCTACATGAGATCTCCCACTAAAAAAACTCACATGATTTGAAGGACATTAGAGGAATAACAAAAGTCATAAACAAACCTGGAAATGTTTTTAAATAAAAAACAGGGAATAAAGTTGATTTCTTAAGAGTTGTTTTTCATTTTCCTGTTTTTCATCTACAATAATTCAAATATTTTGTTTTCTCTTAGCTTTTCAGACTTTCCTTTTAAGCATACTTTTTAAACTAGAAGTAAAAGAATCTTTCATGTCTTATAAGAATGGAGAGAGTTAAAAAAATCTTTGATCAATACTAATAACAGTGAAATAATACAAACTAATTGGCTAGTTTTATATTTGAAATATAACGACAGAAAAATAGAAAGGGAAATATTTAATGAGATTTAAAACTCTGTTCAGACATATTTCCAGGTTTTCAAGTATCTATTTGGGCCCTTTTGCAGTTCATTTCCTACTACCTTAAAGTTTCTTATCTGTTACATGGAGCTCTGATCTGTAACTCACAGGTCTGAAGTAAATGATGCTGCTTTGCCATTACAAAGCCATATATAAATAAAGTGAAGAGGCATTCAACTCATCTGAACTCTTAAAAGCCAATTTTAAATAACATGCATAGAGCCCTTCTGCTGAAGGTCAAATTCCGATTGGTACAAGAAAGTGTGTAAAGTCTGTAAAGTGCAGTGGCATCACTGAAGGAGAAGATCAGCAATATTCCCACATACACATCTGCAGCTTTGCAGTGTGTTTCCTGTATTAGAAGACTACGCACTCCTCTTTCTTTCATGGCCCATACTAAGAAGCTCAGAGTCCACACAGATACAGTGTCTCAGCATGGGATAAAAAAGACATGGAAAGAAGCAGAAAGATTCTTGGTTTTCCTCTCACCCATAATATGATTTATCCTCAAGACATGCCATGGCTCCTCCTCACACATGATCTTCTGAATTTCAGTTCTGCTGGGACTGTTAAGTTTGACAAACTACAAAGTCATTCCAGAAGGACAAGTACTTTAGTAATTTACTTATTCATTTTATGTACATATTTTTCTTTCCTTTAAAGTTACTAGTTCTTTCTCCAAGTGCTATTTTATTGCCAGATCTCTTCATTTTATGTCTTCTTTGCTTTCTATTGCATACCTATGATATGTCCTCACTTGAACAGATCTGCCTTTTTTTAGAACTTTTCACATGTTTCTGCAAAAAGGAAAATGAAACATACTAAATAATACTTCAAGGGATCAAATTTCCTAAAAAGTGATGTGCAACTTTGATGAGTTGCAGTGACTTTTTCTCTCAACAGAAACTGGTATTGAGAATATGATCACAACAATAATCATCAGTTCAAAGTAAACAGGTTTTCCATTCTTTTTTTTTTTTTTACGCAGACAAATACTTCTTTTTAGAACCCATTGACAAGTGAGTTTAAAAATCTAAATGAAGATATCTATAAAAATGTCCAGCAGACCTTGCACTAGTACAAACTGGTGTATTTTTATGGGATCAGTGGAGAGATGTTAAAAATCTATCACATGGGGAGCTTACCAGCCATTTTTAAAACAATTAGTTAAAGAAATCATCATTATCATTAATAAATCACCATCAACAATTTAGAGAAAAATTTAGTTTAGTATAATAAAGTAAATTCAAAAGCTATGAATATATCTTACTGCTATTTATTAATCCCCAGATGAGATTAAAAAGTTCTTTAAACTTTCAATTTATTATAATTCTTTTTATGTAATTTATTTCATATATTCATAAGATTACAATAAGAATAGTGAAGTACTATAATTTAAAGCAAATTCCAGTCACTTGTGTTTTGCAAAGATCAAAAAATAAAAATGTCACATAAAAATATGTTTCAGATATTTTGGCAAATGGAGGATTAAATTAATGATTGTTTACATGCTCCATCTACTGTATTTTGTTTATACTTATTGAGTTAGATGCATCATGGAGTGCTCTAAATTCAGATTTCAAACTACAATTGCAATCTGAAAAGTTCAGGTGATATCTTCGTTCTGTAGAAGCCGCCTCTTTGTTTAGTATTTCAAGGATCAGGTCCACAGTACACTGCTAAAAAGACATGCTTCCTCAGAAACTGCTTATAATAGACATATCAAATACATTGAATGATTTGTAATACATGCAAGGATCAATAGGTCACATTAAATAAAAGTAGATTTAGTAAAATTGTGTAGCCTACACTGAATCATAAATTATTAAAATTAATGAACCTGATCTCCTCTGCAGATTACTCCATGGCTGACACGGGTATAATTTCATTGATATTAATGATTCACTTCTAGTTTCACAGTGATGTGAAACTGGAATAATAGCATGATGATTCAGGTCTAATACTGTTAAATTAGCTGCACCATTTACATTAACAGATGGCAGGCAAATATGTCTTCCTTTGTTCATTCAACCCAGGTGATTAGGGAGTTCTTTTTTCTGCCCCTTATTATATGGCACATTAATCTATATGTTTCATGTACACCTATATAACAGCTCTTGGATCCTGGTCTTCAGAAATGTAATTTTAGTGTGATGAGAAGAATTGGAGATTGAAGGCAGGGATGGAGGTTGTCTCAGAAATGGAATGAAAGTTGTAACCTGAGCTATGACACATACAGCTTTTTCCTCTCTGGGATATTATCCCACCTTTGTGGATGCCTTTAGTCACAAATATTACTAATGAATTGAGCAGCCTTTCACTGGGCCACTGAGCTCTGTGGATAGGCTAAAGGCTCTAGCACTGGATGGCACAAGCTCATTTGACTGTTCTTGATGGAGGTTCTCCTCTAGGTCAAATGGAATAAATAAAAAATCGATTTTATAAATAAATAGAATCTAGATTTACCTCCACTTCCTGACTTCAAATTGAGTGAAAGAGCAATACTGTCAGAGTGCAACGATGTTTAAACTATTACACAAGCTAAATCTAATTAACTCATTGTGATATTCTGATCACACTGTTTTTTTCTGCTTAAATACAGACAAGGCATGTGTTTCATTCTAGAAAATTTAAATAAGAAAGAAATATGAGGCTTATGCCTCTGTTACTTGTCCACACTGTAGCCCTTCAACATGTCTAAAAATCTATTCTATAAGCAAAAAGTCCTGTGACTGAATATAGCTTTAAATGTGAATGGCTTTGACACATACTTTTGCTTTTGACACATACTTTTGCTTTTGACACATTCTAGTTGTTCGAGGT
The DNA here is from genome assembly GCA_039877255.1 of Loriculus beryllinus. Taxonomy (NCBI): domain Eukaryota; kingdom Metazoa; phylum Chordata; class Aves; order Psittaciformes; family Psittacidae; genus Loriculus; species Loriculus beryllinus. The sequence goes on from JBCJKH010026347.1 coordinate 5,494, forward strand.
TGTAGCATTTTTACTGAAGAGAATATTTTTAAATCATCAAACTAATAGTGTTACCTAAAATTATTTTAATATTCTCCTTGCTATTTCATTAATATATGCTAAAGTGTAATGGAAAAAAAGCCATTATATTTTAAATACTAAAAGCTATATGGCTAAAGTTAGTATATTTCCTAATAATATATTGCTTGGAAATATGGCTAGTCTGAAATACATTTTATATAACCACTGAAAAAGATACCATTTTCTGTGAAACTTGGTACAAATATGTCACAAATACTTACAGTTTTCACTTGACCATCAGTACAATGTTTGCATGCAGTATTTCCTTTATGTACTTCCAAGTGTATAAATGCACTACAGTGAACCAAATCTGAGGTTTACAAAGGAATATTGCCTGTTCAGTGAACTGCCTGTGTTCTGCAACTTGAGCACCTTTTGGGCACCAAAGTACTTGAAAAGCTGTCAAATAGTAATGGATTTCAGTGAAAACAATTGCAAAGCTTACCTTTGATTAATTTAGGTTTTGTTATGTAATAATGAAGTAGCAGTGAAAAGTGATAATACCATTCAGATTAAGTGGTTAAAAAACATTCCATGGAATCACAGAATCATAAAATGGTTAGGTTTGGAAAGGACCTTAAGATCATCCACTTCCAACCCCCCTGCCATAAGCAAGGACACCTCACACTAAACCATGCCACACAAGGCTTCGTCCAACCTGGCCTTGAACACTGCCAGGAATGGAGCACTCACAACTTCCTTGGGCAACCCATGCCAGTGCCTCACCACCCTCACAGTAAAGAATTTCTTTCTTATATCCAATCTAAACCTCCCCTGTTTAAGCTTTAACCTGTTACCCCTTGTCCCATCACTACAATCCCTAATGAAGAGTCCCTTCCTAGCATCCTTATAGGCCCCCTTCAGATACTGGAAGGCTGCTATGAGGTCTCCATGCAGTCTTCTCTTGTTTACGCTGAACAGCTCAAATTTTCTGTGTGTCTTTATATGGAAAGTGCTTGAGCCCCCTAATCATCCTCATGGCCCTCCTCTGGACTTGCTCCAACAACTCCACATCTTTCTTATGTTGAGGACATGAGAACTGTACACAGTACTCCAAGTGGGGTCTCACGAGAGTAGTGCAGACGGGCAGGATCACCTCCTTCGACCTGCTGGTCACGTTCACCTCCTTCAACCTACTGGTCACGCTCCTTTTGATGCAGCCCAAGATACTTTTTGGGCATTTTGGGCTGCAAGCGCATGCTGAAGCTGGCTCATATTCAATTTCTTGTCAACCAACACCCCCAAGTCCTTCTCCTCAGAGCTACTCTGAATCTCTTCTCCACCAACCTGTACCTGTGCCTGTGATTGCTCCGACCCAGGTGTAGGACCTTGAACTTGGCTTGGTTAAAATTTATGAGGCTGGCATTGGCCCACCTCTTGAGAGTGTCACGGTCCCTCTGGATGGCATCAACCGAAACATACAGCTTGCTGTTGCTGGCAAAGTTGCTGAGAGTACACTCAATCCACTGTCCCTGTTGCTGACAGAGACGTTGAACAGGATCGGTCCCAACAGTGACCCCTGATCTCCGGTTGGAATTGAGCCATTGACTGCAGCTGTCTGTATGCAGCCATCCAACAAATTCTTTATCCAAACAGCAGTCCATCCATCAAATTTATGTCTCCCCAGTCAAGACTGAGGCAAAATAGTCATTGAGAACCTCAGCCTTCTCCAAATCTAGGATAGCCAGTTCTCTCATTTCCTTCCAGAGAGGGCCCACATTACACCTAGTCTGTTTGCAACATACAGCAACTGTAGAAGTCTTTCAGTTATCTCTGACATCCCTTTATACTTTAAGAAATTTCTTAAGTTCTGAAAGTGGTAAATTAAAACTCTTTCTCTCCTGCTCTTAGTTTTATTACTCGTAAGCTTTCATTATTGTTCGTTATTTGAATATTCATGTTGATCTTATTAATACAACTATGGTATTTGTTGGATGTCAGAAAAGCATAGTGCAGTAACACTGTTGTAATACAAGCATTACATTCATGTGTTGTTATGCAGACTTCTAAGTAAATTATGTTGCCATTTTAGCACATGGAGTAGTGCGGCACTGCAGCTATTAGTTTTCCCATCTACTTTTCACCCATTCTATTATCTCAAGTTCATTCCAAGCAAAAGTAAGTAGACTTCTGATTACAGAGAAGTTTAGTATCTTTTGTTAGTAGGTTTGTTAGTATTGGGAAAATTTACTTGTGGTTTGTATTCTTTTTCTTTTCTGGAACTCCTATACAGTTTTGTCATCTTTGTACAGCATCAGGACTACTCAAGTAGCAGAGGCAGCAAGGGAAAGGCTCTGAGTTTAAACTGCTGGTGAAACACTTGACAGTAAAGCAAATAACTATGATGATGTGATGAAAGATACTATAGTATTATAGACTGACACTTGATTGCGTGTGGTTGAAAATGAAAGAGAATTCTTATGTGAGAAAATTATTAACCAGAAGAGCTAGAGTGGTTTATTATGTCCAGATTTGAATAGTCCTTCACCAAGAATGATTCTGCAGATATATTGCTGGCACAATACCATACAAATTTATTTCTTTGCTAATAATGAGTCTTTGTGTTTTGTTGGGTATTTTGTGGTTTGGGTTTATTTCATCATTATTATTATTTGATGAATTGTTAGCATTATGCAAAAGGAATGATGACTGTGTTTTAAACTTCCTTTTCCTGATAAATTGTTTTATTTTTGCCATTCATAAGTTGTAGCACCTGGATATATGTAAATAGAAGAACCTTACTCAGTATATAGTAAACTATAATTTAAATCACCTAACAAAAAATAAGGACAAAATAAAAAAATAAAAAACAAACACACACAAGAAAAATAAAACTTTCTGAAAAGGAAACCACACATTTCCTGCAATTTGAGCTATGATCTTATTCTTCTTTGAGAAAGAAGAAAAAAGTCTTTTTAACGCTCCCTAGAAATCAGCACTTGGCCTCTGTCAGAGCAAGGAAGGAAGCAGATTCCAAAGATAAGGATATACAAGGGGGTTGCCAGGAAATGGTTCCCTCTGCAATACCTTGTCATCACCCTTTCATTAAAAAAGTACTGTTATAATATTATTTACAAATTTAGTTTAATCATTACATGTATTTTGCCTTTTAAAATAACTTTTAAATGTTTCTTTTCTTTTGAAAAGCCATTTCTTTAAATTTGGGACATCATGAAATATCATCAATTAGGCACTTCCATTTTTAGCTGATTGATCTTATGTGATGTCAAGTGACCTGAAGCACATGGGTTGTGTCATTAAAAAAAGTCCTTCACTCCCTACAAGCATGTAGCAGCTGGTATTGATAGCAAAACATCTGTACTCCACCCAGGAGTCAGTGGCTGTGCCACTCTCTGAGTTACTGTTAAGCACTTTCCCTCTTCCTGTGCATACATGTTTATGTTATCGACTAGCTAGGTAAATGTATAAAATATTCACTTCACAAATATTATTTTGACTATTCTAAACCCCTGACTTTTGTAACTTTAATTCAGACTGGTTTTAAAAGGCCAATGGCATTGATTAAAGGACTTTGTACAGCTTCTTTCAAAGTATAGCCGCTTCGATTAGGGTTTGATCTGCTGCTCTAGGTGGGTTTTTTTTTCTTTTTAAGTAGATAAATCTTATAAAAATAAACTTAGGATATTTGCAATGTTCTTGACTTATTTTTCACAAAGCATAGAAATTACAAGACCTGTGGTGACATCTTGCTCCACAGCCCATGGAAGTTTTGAATCCTGTTTAATCCTTGGGTTTGTCCTATGGTTTTTTCTCAGCACAGCTGTGATTTTAACATCTGTCTTCTTGACAGGTTCTCCAAGACATTACATCTTTTCACACAACACAGGATAAGCACCCTAGGGGTGCCCATAAACCCTCTTTGGTTACCTCCATGCAAGATACAAACTACTGTTGTAAGTTGTTTAGTTTGCATTGTCATCTATGCTATGAACATCCTTTTGGCAATTCCATTGCATGATTCTGTACACATTTACTGCATTTGAAGTAATAAAACTATAAGAACACACGTTTCCCTCTTATAATGAATCAAAACGAATAAAAATTCTGCCATAATTGAGAGCTGCACATCTTTATGCAGTTACTTTCAGTAACAGCATTTTAATTAGGGTTGCATATACCCCAGCCCTTCTCAAGAGAGTATCTGATTAGAATAGGAATGTATAATATGACTTCTCTCTCCTGAAAGCAAAAGCCTTGTAAGCTGATGGTGCTGTGCCTGTCTGTCTTTTAGATTCAAACGCTGATTAAAGTCATATTCCAGTCAGTGATAATACTCCGGCTGTGATAGTAATATGGTAGTAATACCGTTTGGGGGGCGAAGAGAAAGGAAATTATAAATTTTTATTTCAAATATAATTCATTAATATGTATGCCAAGTATCTGTGTGTTGTGGAGAAGCTGGAGAGGAAGAGTTAGGCTGAGATTCAAAGACAATTCAAACACCTTCCTCTTAACAGAAAATAACTGGCTAGTATAAATCTTTCAGGATTTATTTGTGATGAATGAGAGTTACTTGAGTATAAAAGGGTCTACTTCATCCTCTTTTCAGATGAAGATAGAAATATACTTGACTGCTGATCAATTATGATGATGTTCAGGTATTTTGAAGTCTGTTGGAATAGAAACATTGAGCTGCACTTGTGTGATGCTTAGCTTCATTGAGTTCTAGTAGCAAATGTAGTACTTAAATCAATGCAGAGGTTAGGCAAAGGAAGTTTACTGTATTGATATATTTCATATGGGATACATGGAGCCACCTGTAAACGGGTCCCTTTTATGAACCTGCTGAAAGAGCTAGCACTGTGGATTTCATAGAAAGTAGCCGCAGACTTCATCAGATTACTATACCTGCATTATGAGACAGATGCATACTCTAAATCTGACCTTACAGACTGAAGCACGCAATTGCTTGCAAACAACTATTGATTCTGTTAAAAATAAATAGGAATCTATTACAGGGTAGCCTGCCACTTCTAGTGTTTAGAAATGCTTTATTGCCTTCCTGTTGAAATACTGATGACTGCAGGAAAATTATAAGCCCAGGGAAAAAAAAATGTATCGTACATATTTGGGGAAAAAGTTCTGGGTACCTCATCATTGTTAGAGAGATGCAAAATCAAAATTATGGGCTAATATCTGAAAATGGGAATCCTAAGGCAGTTGAGAATGTAGATGAAATGGATGAGCAGTTTAAATGCTTAAGTGCTTAAAAGTTATGTGCATGAAGCTGATCAACCTCAAGCTGTTGGGAGGTATGAAACTATTCCTTTGTAAGGCAATAAGAAAAGGAAAAGGGGGTATCTATGCGAAAGGTATTATCATATTAACCATTCACACAATTACATTTTCCTTTAGACTATTTATTCATTTTATACTCAATAGTTTATAGTGTCGTTTCACTAGTTAACACATTCTTGGTATAATCATTAATAAATCCCATGGCTAAAAGGCTTGTGGGTTTTTTTGTAGATTTTGTCTTATACTAGACATTTAAGTACACTGCATTATATCATAATATACATTATTTTTGTCTCTGGTGTTATTTTCAAATGATATCCTGTACTAAGTCAGGTTAGATCAGTATTTGTTGACAAATACTGACAAAAACTATTATACAGAGTCATCTAGAAATAACTTTATTTTATTATCATTAGTTCCTTTTCCCTGCCACCAAAAGTGAAATAATGCCCAAGCACAGGAGATGCACTGCTTTCTTCTTGAAACATCTGTCTTCTCAATAAGCCAGGACACAAGTCAAGCTCTAGGCCACTCTGTTTGGGGTCAAGCTGAACTTCCTTTTTAACAATAACAGAATGCCAATGATCATAAAAGTTGAACTTATCAACCCAGTTACTGCTGTCAAACGTTATATAGCACATTCTATAACAAGGTGAAAGTAAGCTCTCATGTACTGCTGGGAAATATAGGCTTCCAATCCTATTGAGTACTCCTTCTAGGTTAAGCCTAGACTAAAGTTGTGATTCCCAGGTAGAAGGCACAGAAACTTGAGCTCCTCATACAAAAGGGTTTGGGTTTTTTTTCAGTTTTAAGATTATGAAAATAGATGAAGAAATCTCTGGAAGCATATATGCTAGATTTAAAAGTATTAAATTAATAGCATTTTAAACATTTAATTGACTGCTGAGAAACATTGTTCAAAAATTCATAAAGTCCAATAAGATGAGCAATGAGAAGGCAAAAAGATAATATATAGTTAGAGAGAGACTTCAAATTATTCAGCTAAGTTCAAGTTCAATTACAACATGAAAGCAGGTATAGTAGCCAAAAATCAAAGTGTTGTAAATCTCAGTTAACACTTTAAATTCTATTAAGATTCACAATTAAGATTATGAAGTATTTCTACACTTCAATTGAGAAGTATCACCACTATCCTAAAAAGTCCATGAATAACTTTAGATTTTTGCTTAAAATTAATTCTATTTATCTAAACTTCATACATGCATGATTTTTCTGTATAATTTCAAATACAGCAATTTTGAAGGTAATAGGTTCATTGGAGTAGCAAGAGTTACAAATAAAAGGAGGCTGAAATCAGAAATAGGTGAAAACACAGATATTGCTACATCAGCAAACAGAGAAATGCTAGCAATTCTGGCTAATCAGAAGTTATTGTTTTGTCTAAAAGACTAAATGTAGGCCATTTAATATATTTAGATGGTATGTGTAATAACACAATGGAATCTTGGATTCTACTTAAAAATGAAAAGTAGAATTTTGCACAATTAATTGACTAAATGTCTTCTAAATAAAATATATAAAATGTAATACGATTATGTTATTACATACAGTCAATTTATTCCTCAAAATGTGAATGTTTCATCTGTCATTTGGTTCTAAATTAGAATTTTGTCTTTCAAGTAGGCTGATGATTGCAGAAGTATTTGACAATTTCAGATGCAATGAATACTTCCTATGGCACAAGGATGCAGAGAGAATTTAACTCTCTGCTTGGGTGAAATCCCTTTGTATAACCCGCTTCATATGCTACAAAAATTTGCTTTCATAGATCTTGTGGGACTAAAGATATGGCACACTTTAGACATAAACCCCTGAAACTGGACACATGAGGCACTGTGAAAGAGGCATTTCTATTCTTTAAGCACAAACTTGCCTTTCAGTCACTCTGAACTGCTTTTCAGCATTTTAGAAAGACCACAACAATTAGCAGTGAACACAGAAAGAAAAACTACAACCTGAGTATAATGTGCAGGCTTCAAAAATCAGAGAAGCATCTTAATTACTTCTGAGATAATTGTTTTCTTTAAGAAACAAAATAGATGACGTGAAAAGGTGCTATTACTTTATTACTTCAGTCTCAAAATAGGGGCTTGATCTAGTCATTTCAGTAGTCTATAACACCAGACTAAACTTTGTGTTAATCAAGTTGTTCAAAGTCTCTATTTTTAGGTAAATTAAATTCTCTGTCCATTGGCTAAGGCAGGCAGGGTTTGTGTAGAACAATGTTTTGAAAGTACCCCACAAACCCAGGTCCTTTTAACTTCAAGATTTCTGACTTTTTTCAATTCTTAGGTCTGCAGCATTCTAGCTTTAATTTATGTTAATTAATGATTGGATTATGCTACTGTTGCCAGAGCATCTGATACGTCTGTGTCACTCCTCTGTTCTGTGACAATGCCTTCAGTGATTAGCTGAGCACATTTAAATATTGTTTGCACTGATGTATAAGCTTCTGTGCCTCTTTGAAGCAAGAAGATAGTGGCAAAAACTTTGAGTATTTGGCAGATGGAGAGCCAAGTATGACACATCAGTGGCGGATTAGTCAGCACTGCTATACAGTGGATGGAGAAAAGATTGAACATTCTTCATTTGCTAGTTGTGTTGGAGAGTGTTTAAAAGAGGGAATAACCTTCAGGTCTCTTCATCTTATCTCATTAATTAGTAGTCACATCTGTTTATCTATTTGCATGTTTAGATTCTCTATGATAATGATTTGCAGCGATTTCTTCAGCTGTCTTATGTCTAAACTGTATTCACAGAGTACAAACATGCATGTTCTGTTCCATGAATATTTCTTAGATTTCAATCTATCTCCCCATTCTTAGCTAGGAGGATAAAAATCAAAATAATAAAAAAATTCTGGAATAGAGAATTTAGTTCAAGTAAGTAAAAGTCTCCAATGGCCCTTCTTTCTGTCATCCTCTACTTCTCAACTAATGTTAATTTTAAAAGCAGATCCCATTTAATGTATTTTCTCAGTGTTTTGTCCTGCATTTTTAAATAGGAGCCAACAAGGGCTGTTATCCAGTAAAGCAGCTAGTGATAAATGACAGATAATAGATTCAATTTGCCTGAGAGAGGAAGAAGGGAACTTGGATGTCCTTCTTCCTCAGTTTTTGTAGTAAACACTCATATACTGACCTCCACAAAAAAAATCCTCTGCTGCCAGTGTTACAAGCACTTGTCAACACTCATTTTATTTGAGCCAAATTCATTTATTTGTGCTGCATTATGAAAGAATTTAGATGCAGTCTATGAATGTCTCTGATATGTAAAGCTTGGTGTTTTCCCCTGTAATTCCATCTCACATCTGCCAATGAAATCCAAAAATTGTTGAGAGTTTTGCCACAGGTGTCACTTGAGCTGTGATTTCAACCCTGTTTCATGTAACCCAAGACCCAGGAATTGAATGCCTGTGTAAACTCCCCTTTCCTGTGAGTCACTGTGGCAGTGCTGGGACTCCATGTGTGGGATACTGTGAACAGTAAATCCTTGCAAGGATCGCATTTTCCAAAGGTTCTGAGTAGCCTAGGAGCATGAGTTTCATTTCAAGCACAGTTTAAATACTAAGAAGCTTTTGATTCACAATTAATGGTTCCTGAACAGTTTAGGAGAAAATATATGAAAAAGATTTGGCCATAGTAATGCAACATACCCATCCTGTCCAAGCCGAAAATCCTCAACATTTAGAGCTCATCTAAGAAAAAAGTGTAAGGTCAGAACCCCTCTTTTACATATTATTTACTTATTTATGTCAAATAAAATAGTTTAGTGTGAGATGTTTAGAAACACCCAGCTGATAGAGTCCTGGGCTCAACAACAAGGAGTTTGTGATTTATAAAACAAGCCCCACCCCCATCTCCCACGGTAGTGTGTTAATTACATTGGCAGTTGAATCAAAGACGTCACAAGTACAGGCATGCATGCACACACAGACACACACAAAGCCTATCAGTCCCTCCAGAGCTGACAGATTCCAGAATTTTGCAGCTATCTTTCACATATTTTAAACACTTACTTAATATATCTTCTAGTAAAGTACCTTGTTTTCTAAATATCTTAAACAAAGCAGGCCTTAAGAGTGTTTTGTAAACTGTGAAATATTTTGCCATGTTTCTGTACCTAGAGACTTCTGTATACTTATCTTTCTGTATGTGTAAAGTGTACAACTTCTCTGGAAGTCTATGAAAAAGCATCATTTTACAGCACAAAGAAAATATGCAGTGGATTGTGCCCTCCAAATTTTTAATCTTAAAACACTTTAATTTTGCCTTCAGAGAATTCACAGCTCCATCTTCAGTAAATGAAACAAGAACTGCTTACTAATACTACTGACAATATTTGTCTGAGAAGCCTAATTTAATAACATAAATGAAGTGGAAGTAGCTCTTAGCGAATATATCCCTTAAAGGCTTTAGAATGAGAGCCAGCCTATAGAAATAATATTTCTCTGTAGAATGACAGTTTTAAAATGACTGCAATGATTTGTAGGGTAAGCTATTAAATTGTACTATTTGTATACAATGGTTGCTCTTAACAGCCTCACAGCATCTATTTGCAAGTAATTACCCTTACTCTGGTATTTATTATGTGCCATCAGTTTAGCTTATCATTACCTCTACTGGTAACGCAGCTAGTGAACTCCTAGGTAAAAGGTGAATGTTGAAAGGTTTCACTGTGAACCACCATGTGCAAACTAACAGAGAACAGAAATAGATAATGCTGATGCAGTGTTCTAAAACTCCAGTGACCTCGTATCCCATTTCTTAATAATTTGCCAGTGATGTAAATAGCAGTTGTTCCGTACCTTTTCTTCAATACACTCTGTTGGCACAGTTGTTCAATACTACGAGCTCATAGCCCCCAGGCTTGGGTACAACTTCTACTGGGGTATGCTTTGGGAAAACAGGTTGTTTCTTGCTGCCAATCCAGAAGGGATTTCCAGCTGATTTGTAAACTCAGAAACTGCCTATCTGCAGCAATAGAAACCTGAGGATCCAGTTTTGCTTTATGGTACATATTATTATTCTGCGCACAGATTCACAGAGCAATGGTACAGGCTTTTTCTATAAGGACATTATAATGTGAGTCAGCTACAGCCATGAATTTTATTAACTTTTTTTGTTAGAAACTGCATTAAATGGCAACACTAATGCACAGATGAGCTCTGCAATGTTCCTATTCCAAGGCTGAGCAGATGGTTGTTTCGATGTGTGCTTGCTTTCATGTTCTCCATTTCATGCAGTGTCCCTTATCTTAGGCAACCCACTTATATTTATGCTGCCAGAGAGCCTTTAAACTTGCTGGAAGTTTATGGAGTAAAGGAATGGTATGGTGGAAAAGCCAGAGGGAAAACTCAGATAAGACTCTGGTTGTGCTTTCTCCTCTACTTGATTAACTCAGGAAGCTGCTTAGATTTCCAGTCTCTTTTGTGACGACAGAGGAACTAATTTGGTAAGGAAAACCCAGTTGAACCCTATTTCAAAACTAGAAAGGTACCCAAGGATCTAAAAATTTCTAGTAATACTTTCTTTCTATCTCAACATATTTTTGTTACTTTTTTCCCCTTTTCCTTCTTAGCTCTGTACAAAGACACAATTTACATCTAACTGTAAAATAGTTTTTGGAATGTATAAACAAACAGTAGAGAACAATAAGAACTACAGGTGCACAGGTCCTTTAAAAAGTAAGTCCCTGATGTTACAAGAGAGGTATTCAAACTGAACCTTTAGAGGCCACTGTTCAGTTCCCATTGCAGCTGGTATTTTCCTTCTAATTTGCATTTAACTGCAAGCAGATCCAGATATTCAGTCTTCTTCCCTTGACAGGCTTCTATTGCAGGTGGTGTAAAATGCCCAGCTTGCTTTTTTTTTCTGGATCATTCTCCAGCTAGCGCTCTGACATATTCCTCAGTGATACGTGGAATTACAGAGCTCTCCCATCTTTCATGTGACCCAGCACACTCCCCACTAACAGACAACTTTACAGCAGGAAGTCTGTGAATGAGGAGCTGTTACTTTGCCTTATTACTCCAGCACCTGACTGATTGCTGACATGAAGTGGTCTGGTGCAACTTGCATGTGCTGCCAACTTGTTAGTGCAGACGGAGGCTATGCAAATGCTATGAGATGAGAGTGTTATGCAGCTCCCAAGAATCTGGCTTTAGTCAAAATGTGCAAATCTGCACAGGCTGCAGATTACTGTCAGTGTCTGGCTGAACTGTCTCCTGTTAAGATTTGAAAATAGAACCTCAGCCACAAGGAAATGAAATGCAAAAAAAGCAGTGTTAAACCATATTAAATATAATACATGCTTAAATGGTAAACAGTAAAGCTTCACTTCCCATCTGTGATCACTGCACACTCCAAATATTGTACTTTGCTTCCTCATTATCCCAGTTGAAGAAGTAGCGGAAGACTGCAATAATTATGAGATTCAACAGTCATTGAGGAGCTAGTGAAGGAATCACCAGCTCTGAATCCTACTGTAATTCAGTTTAACTATAAAGATACTCTAGAAAGACATGCATCTTTCACTTTAATGGTTGCCCACAGTTCTCACCAGCCTTCTTACACCATTAAGACTTTATATGGCTGAAAAAAGTTTTCAGATATTCAGAAAGGAATATGGAGCCAATCAGCAGTAAACAATGTCTAACCTGCTTTGCCTGAAATACTTCTCTAGCTTGAACTCCAGCCAATGAGCAATTGTTGACTGGCATTTGCCTTTAATTTTTCTTAAAGCATCAAACTCCCAATTTCTCTCTATCCATTCTGACACTCATGATCCTCTCAGTCACACAATCCTACTTCCCTTTGCTTCACTTCCTGCTATTTCATACAGATTAAAAAAAAAAAAAAAGAAAATCCAAAGATTCACAGCACCTTGTCAAGGCCTAGAAAAATGAAACAACTTGCTCAAGTTATGAAATGCTGGTTGAAACACTGAGTCAGCAGTCTAGGTCCTGTGCTATAATCTACGTTTCAATTTCTTTCCCTGACATACATGTATATTATATGTCATCAATATGCACAAATGCTTTCCTTTATTTTAATTTTGAAATACTAATTTACTGTTTTAGCATGGCAAGTTTTCAAATGATCTTTTTCCAGCTGAACATCATGGATATGAGCATTAGTGGCACAGTAAGAACAGACTGAAAAGGCTAAAGGCAGTGCCAAGGAATCAAAACTAACACCCATTACGATACATATTCCTTTCTGTATAGGAGGGAGAGTCTTTTATAAGAGCTAAACTCCTCGAGGTCTTGTTCAGACATGAAACCCAATCAGCCAAAAGTAGCAGGGAGAGTAATGTCATGTATTTCCAAAACTCCCTACAGCCGGTTGCTTGGTTCGTATCACACATACCCAAGCTTTCACAGCCTAATTTAGCC
>JBCJKH010026351.1:2541-14032 GCA_039877255.1 Loriculus beryllinus
TTTTTCTCAGGTTTTGGTGGTTTACTTGCTTTTTTTTTATTGCTTTTTTTTTTTTTTTTTTTTTTTTTTGCTGCTGCTGCTTCACCATTAACTGACAGCTAAAGTGACTCTAGAAGTTGTCACTGTATGTGCCTAGCTGCCATCACATTATGCCATTCATTATGCCATGTACATTGCTTTATACTGCAGAAATGGAATTTTACTCATGGGTTTTATTCTCAGATGCTCAGTATACTGACATTTATGGCCTGTTTAAGTTCTTACTCTTCTGAATACATTTCATTAAAAACTTTTGTGCCTCATTAATCCCTCATTTTCCAGACAATTTACCAGTAAGTTGAACAGCATCAGACTCTAAAAGATTTGTGTGAAACTTTGCTTATAGCCTCTCTGCATTGTGAAAGCTGGATGTTTAGTCCTGCTTACTTTTTTCTGACTACTGATCAGTTATTAGTTATTCTATTTCTTTGATATCTTTATAACTGAGCTACAGATCCCTTCACACAAGTGCTTGAAGAGCAGCAGTAAATTACTTGCAAGAAATGTTGTTTGATTTTGATTTGTCATTAGCCTGGTAAGAGAGTGCCGTTTTGAAACATTAACCTTAATATTATCTTTACAAATGCAATTAAGACTATGTATTAGAAGAGTGTTTTGTGAGGTAGGCTGGAAGGAAGAAGGAAGCCTCAGCCTCACACATGTTATCAGGACAGCAGAGCGTTTGAGGTTTTTTTTGTTCTGGAAAATATTCAGGTGAAACATACTGTGCAAATAAACTTTAGAAGAAGCAAATGTTCACAAAATGTCTCCTAGTAGCTACTGTTTAAACTAATTTCCTGCCAATTGGGTCATTTAGGATAGAAGAGGATCAAAAGTAAAAGCAGCGTGATATTTTATTAACCACTGGTCAAAGCATATAAGCACAAAGACTTCTAGTGAAGTCAACAGCACCAGGAGCAGCCAAGCTCCCTGTCCTGCAGTAACACAGATGTGTTGTACCACTGACACCACATGAACCGTGTTCATGGCTGGTCTTTTCTGTCCATACTATTTAAGCAGCATGGCTCACTGAAATTCATCCCTATGCCACCTAAGCAGCCCTTTGAGCCCTTCAGCTGGTAACTGACAGAACTGGTCTGCCCTTCAGTGAAGGGGTAAAATTGAAATGTGAAGTGCTACATCACAAAAGTCTTGCATTTAAAAAAAAAACCAAACCAAAACCAAAACCAAACCAAAAATATCAACCACCCCAGAACCCCAAACTCTACAACATGAGACCCAAATGCTGACCAGAAGGAGCACTAGAGGTCAAACCAGGGAAAGATAGAAAATAAAAATCCAGAAACTGAGTGTCAGTCTGTTGTGCAATCTGTTTTCACAGAATCCGCTAAATCAATGAACTGCACTGCAGCTTTTGCTCCTAACACTGCTACAGCCACAGTATCTGCGAAATGACCTAGACACATCTCTGGAGAACAGCATGGGTCCAGTGCTTCCAAAAGGCCAAAGTCAATACATTCATGTGTCAGATACATGTGCCAGGGTAGTTGTCCCATCTGCACAACACATGATGTGTCAACTGCTTTACATAGGGTGGGTCAGGAAGAGGCTCATTAAAGAGAAACGCTACAGCTCTGCTTGCAACATCTCTGCATCCTTGTCCGGCTTTACACCGAAAAAAATGACACTGCTTCAAGAAAAGGGCTATTCTGGATGGAGTTCAAAACCCATACAGAAGGGCCAGAGGAACTGTGTACATTAGATACAGATCCATCATCAATTTTTCATGTCATTATTTCACTGTTGAGGGAACTGAGTAAATTATTCTGATTTAACTTTTCCTGTAATAGTAATTAATTCAAATTATTCTGATGACCAAATTCAGGCTTTCTTATATTGCTGAGGAAAGACAAGAGAGCTCCTTTTCCCTAAAGCATGTTTTGCAGTGAGAGAGTCTCAGCTGGATGATTTCCTCTGAGCTGAATTTCTCTCCTTCATGGAAAAGGCCACAATCTCACTCCCAAAAGGCATGCAATACCTATTCCCCACTGAAAACATTCAAGGAGTTCGGTATATAAATATACTTCAAATTCATCCTATCTATAAACAGGGCCTAACCTTCAAGATGGCTTCCTGTGCAGAAGCATGCAGCACCTCTTGGATAAGACAAGAAATGACATAATAAGTTCTGCAGAGTAAGGAGCCAAAATGGGGCATTTCTGGGCAGCGTGAGCTTGTGTTTGTGGCCGCATTTTTTTGGTGCATCTGCTGGGAAAGAGTGCTGGAGGGTAGCAAGCTGCATCACTTCTCTGAACACTGAATTGTGACCACCATTACAAGTGTTCCCCTCAGTGCACATGAAAGCTGTTCCTGAACAAGTGAAGATATCATCACATGGCTGTTACAGACAATAATGTGTTTTCTCTTATTTTCCCCATCCTTGACCCTTCCATTAGGACCTTTAGCGGTAAAACAGACTTTAGTCCCACCAAATTCAAGAGTGACAGCTGCCCCCCAGACCTGGTACTCATACACCATTGTATAACATATGCACTGACTTCTACTTACATAAAATCTTTAAAACAGACTTAAGACAATGCTATCCTACTCTTTGTTTGCTTGTTCTAATTGGAGGGGGATTCTGTGGCTAACTCACTGAGACAAGAGCCTGAAAATGTCAAATGACATCCCAGCTACCCAGGCCTGTCTGTGGTATATGCCTGTTCAGAAGAATGAAAGACTTGCACAGTGCTAATCCCTCTTACACACACAATCTGCAGTGCGTTTGCAATTCTTTTTCGGCTTTATTTTTAATAGGGCCTTAAAACATATTTTTCCTTAAAATGACAACATTCTTTTCTGCCCTCTTTGTTCGTGGGGCTTTGTGTGCTCATAAACAGTTTAAGAGTTCCTTTCACACCTGCGGTGCACATGTGTGCCTGTAGTAAAGAGTCTCTTATCTATCTTTCACTGATAACTTTTGAGAACAGTGTTTAAGAAAAGGCAACTGTAACAAATAAACCCAAACCCAAGTCCAAAACCTACAGCAGTGACATGACAGCAAGGCCAGTGTGTCTGGAAAGAAGGGAACCTGACTTGTGAAGTTCATTTGAAATCTGCTTTCCAAAGGGCTGAGGTGCATCCCCAGTTTTACTGCCTGGTATTTAAACCCTCCCTAACCTGAATTCACTGAAGTGCATCAATAACAGACATTGCATGAATGCGCATCATCTGTCAGTCATCTCCATGCATAAGTGCTCAAATATTTTATAAATGTTTTTTAATAAAGCCATCCAAAATCCCTGTCAAGCACAGGGTCAAATATGTGCTTCCCAGCTTGGTAAATCAGGAAAGCAAGCAGGGAAAAGCTAAACATTCAACTTCAACTTTCAAACTTATTCTTCCAACCACCTGATAACCTTCCGCCTTCAGTGCTCCAGACAGCTGTTTGTTCTACATTTGAAGTGAAATACAAAGATAAAATAGCTCTTGCATTTTTAATAATAATAATAATGCTGCATTTTAATTTACTATTTATTTCGGTCTACCACTGTTGTTTAAATAATAGTTAAACCAAGATTTTCGTATTCATACAGACACATAGGCTAAGAAAGCCTAAGTTGCTACCACTAAAATCCTTAGAAAATCTTGCACTATCTAGCACATTTTATATATTCGTGCAATACCAAAACTTAGAACCTCCCAATTCCCACGTATAAAAGATGCATCTTCTTTCCCATTCTAGTCACTTAGCTAGAGAATTGAAGGGACAGAGCTTCAGACAATTGAAGGGAAGGACAACTTCAGGACCGTCCCTACTAGTCCTGAAAGTGGAGCAGAGAGGCTGAGTGGAAGGCAAGCAGACCTGTAACTCCTTTCCAGGGGCAAATCCTGCTCAAAGACACAAGAAAGCAGCCTGTACCATCCCAACATTTTGCTTTATTCTTCCTTGATGTTTCTGGCCTCTGTGTTACTTATTTGGAAAATCATGCCAAAAATGCTTCCCAATTAACATAATCTGAGCTATGCTAAAGCTATGCTGCTACTCAAAAACAACTTGCTCAGAAAATACCCCCCAGGAGACTTGTTTACACAGCAGGGAACGGATCAGCACGCATTAGACTGCAGTGTCGTGACTTCTCTTTTTCACTGCCTCGTGCTGGTTATACTCTGCTCTCACCAATGTCACTCACTGGGCCCCAACACTGAGGTCTCTGTGGAAGTAAAACCCTAAGTTTGCCTAACCACAGGACATTTTGGGATCAACAAGAATTTCCCAGCCTCTTTCAGCTTAAGCACTGGTACAAAGTCTGAGAGAAATTTCCCTCCACAGAAAAAACCTTAATAATCTTCTGGTTAGACAACACCACACACTGCATTCTGATACTTAATAAATTGCCATGAAGCTATAGTACATGCATTCACTCGGTCACTTCTACTTTTAGCAGTAAAAAACAATTGGGACTGAAGTTCATTTGCAATTTGTTGCAGCTGCTGTGGCAAGGACCCCCTCAGAAAGTAATTTCCAGAGGATTCTTCTTGTTAAAAAGCTATTTCCTTGGCAAGGGGTGGGATGTCTGGAAGATAGCAACAGGGACAAAACCAAGTGCAGAAGTTTACAAGAATTCCTGAAGAGCAATTTAAAAACCCTGTATTTATTCTAACAATTACAAAAATATTTTATTCAGCTAAGCAGTTTAGCCCCTCCATCAAAATATAAAGTAGACCTTTAAGCCTAACTTTTGTTACACAGTCTTCCTCACTACCCCTAAGACAATACATGAAGCAGCATCAACCCCCTTGTTCTTCTATGTCATACTGGACAGATCGTTTTCTCTTTTTAAACCCTTGCTCTATAACAGAGCTTTGAAAAGGGACCATATAAGCCAAAGCACGTTTGTGTTACACTCCACATAAACTTTGCAGTAAGGAAAGCACTCTGGCATACCAGCAAATTAGCTGAAAGAGCAGGTGGCAGGTGGAGTCTTCCTTAGAGCTTCCAGCATTAGGAAGCCCAAAATTTATTTTCCATAGTGACATCAGAAAACAATCTAAGCTATTTGAGATGGGATCCAAACACCATTATAGGCTGGACGTAGATTTCTATGGCTTTTTTTGAGCTGACATGAATACCTATCATTGGCCATCCAGAGTACTGCGGGTATACTTCATGAAACACCAGAGTTTTGCTGATGAAAAAAGAACATATAAAATAAATAAAAATGCTAAAAGGAGGGGAGGAAGTCATATGAAAGCAAAAGATCAAACAGAAGATGGTAGCACATCTGTCACTACCTTTTTTTTTCTGACAGTGTAAATCTTTCTTATACTTCTGAAAATGAAGTTAATGCCAGCTCGATTAGTTAGGCTTAGCGTTTTGCATTTCTGTTCATGGTTTTAGGTACAGGTCTCTCTCCTGCTTCCAAGACCTTGTTTTACAACAGTGTCCAGCTTTAGGATCTTTGCAGGCGGTCAAGAAGAGGTGCACTATTTTCTGTAGGAGAGCATAGCAAAAGAAACAATTCTGGAAACTACCGTGCTTTGAGCAAAAGGAAAAATAACGGAGCTTGTCCCTCATCAGATGCATTACTTTCCCGGATACCATTCTAGTTAAGAATGAGATTCCAAGAATACAAGTTTCCTGCTGCAACATAAACATATTCTGTTTGCAATTCCTTTTAAGAGATCTCCACTTTAGGCATTTCAGACTTGCAGAGAAGAAATCACACTGACAGCAAATCACTGCTTCATTCAACGCAAGCTGCCAAAACACATAGAACTGAACCCTGTCCTCCCATTCACTGGACCGATAAATATGCTTTTAAAAGCATGCACAGCCTGGTTCACACTTACATGATGCACAGAGAATGAGGCAGAGGGCTTGCAGAGTGAAGCAACACCTCATTTCCGAGCATGTGCAGAACAGTCCACCTTCACATACTGCTAAAAATGCTAAGCCAGTGCCATTTGCACTACATATGCACAACATGCATGTCTCCAAGATTCATTACTGTGTATACGAAAATTCAATCATATCAAAGCTTAGCTTTAAGAAAGTCCCAAGAGGCTGAACTGTATGCTTTTCTGCTTTGAGGAGGAAAAACCAACAACTCTTACATTTTTATTACTTTTTGTAGCATTGCTCCAGTCTTTCCTTCAGCTGCTAAATGAGTGAACTACGTGCTCCCACTGTGTGTTTATATCCATTCATTTTCATAACTCAGTTTCTGTTTGTGTAAACACAAATATATAATTCATAGATGGATTTAAGGCCAATCCTAAGAAAGCTGTAACTACAATGAACAAAGCTCATTATTTCATTTGAAAACTGCTGTGCTTCGGTCATTTGGCATGGATATACGTATCCTTTTACGCCACCTCTCTCTCTAATACTACTTTCCGTAGCCCATTCTAGAGGAACGGATTCTGCAATGACCTTGGAAGCATCACAAATTCACCTATTTTCACATTTCATTGTAATGTGAAAATTGCTTTGTGTTCATGAAATTTACGATTCAAATAAATCTGTCTTTGAATCACAAAGAGAAAAACTATACTGAAAAAAAGTGACAGTTTGGGAATGCACACGATCATTGCACATCTTATACCCTGATCAGAAGAGATGAATGTTTGTGTTCCCTAATGAAAATAAAGACTTTTGCAGGTAAAAATAATTTTTAATATTGATTATAGTTGGATATGAAGCTCGTAGAAGCTGTTTTCAACTTAAATGTACCTGAAGCATAGCCTAAAACACAGCACTGAAAGACAAGGTTTTCCAAAGAATCATTCTCAATTCCCCAAAAAGACAAAATAAAAAAAAAATAACAACAACAAAAAACCCACTTGGAATTTTACGATGCAGGAAAGCAGAGAAGCAGCTTCTGGTATTCTTCCCTATTTCTGTAGCGTCATACAAACTTCAGCTCCTCAAATCTATAATAAATGCCTAATGACTGCAGTGCCGACATCAACGCGAACCTCTCCAGCACCATAGCAGGACATGGTGACAACCCACATGCTAACGATGAGCCAAGTGGGAGCTGCAGTCTGGGCCCAAGTCTCTCATTGCACCTTGACTTTTGTCGGTCACAACCAGTGTGTACATGAGGGGGTAGCATGAGCTTGGCAGGGACTTCAGCAAGGCCAAGAAGGAAAGGAAAGTCTTTGCTTTGAAGGTGTTCTCTAAATTAATATTTCTACATAAAACTTGCTTGAATGCACTTTAAAAAATTCTCAGCTGCACAAAACCTAAAGAGGAAAGCAATGCTCGGAAAACAAACAGGAGCAGGAGCTTCATGGAACTCCTCCTCTGCAGAGTTAAATCCCTTCTAAATGACATTTCCAGGGTGAGGCATTTGTAAGTACAACTGTAAAAGAACCAAAGGCTCAATTGACAAACCGTGAGATATGAAGTACTTGCAAGATACATCCGGTGTTGAGATAATTAAAATCAAAATTAAACTTGTGCTATATTTGCATCTGCAGAACATCAGTTAATCGAACATAATGAGTTAATCAGACTAATTTTTTTCGGAGGGCAAAATGTAATCAAGCTTCATCATCTTTTGTGTTGTTCTTGGACTCTGACAGACTTTCCAGGCAGAAACAAACTCTTGGTAAGTTTTTGCACACCAAATAGCTCATCAAAGTCCTGGAAGATTTCTAGTCATTGTTGCAACATTAATAGGAAATAGTTTTATTAAAACCACTTTATAGGAGCTTTTTCTCTATGTTAAGAAGTCAAATAACAAATTGAAGGGGACACCAAGGATGACCCAGGAAGGAGATAATACTCTGCATCCCATTTTTGCAATCAAGAGACAAGCCACTCAGCTATTTAGCAAGACTACTGCCAGTAAACCAGTATGCTTCCCAGACTCCTAACAGCAAACAGCAAGAGCAAAGAATACATCCTCTGGTGACCTCTGCAGATTTAGCAATTCTGTATTTATTTATTTCTTGAAAAAAAAAAAAAAAAAAAAAAAGAAAGCAGCTGTTGCTGGATGTAATTTCTAGGTATTGCAATTAATTTATTTTTAATCCCATGTAGAAATAATTTACACTGTCTTGTTTGCTAGCTATTCAAGATATTGTGGTCACATTTTTGGTGTCTTTGGTACATTTTATTGTAACATTCTCAGGGTACTGCAGTCAATTACTACATCTCACGCTGTTTTACTTGCTACAAAGCATCATCCAAGCATTCCCTAGCAAGTCCTTGTGGGTAGCTATGTCCTGTTCAAGAAACACATGCGTGTCCATGCATCGATACATATGAGATCAGTGTCAATGTAGTCATTTGGATTAATGCCTTTTGTCTGGTTTCTGTGGTCTCAAGCCTCTTAGTTCAAGCTGTGATACAGTTTAAAATAAAAATTAAAAAACTTTATTAAACCAAGTATATTTGGAATACAAAGGCTGATCTAATATCTGCCTATTGTGCCTCTGCAGTGTTGAAACTTGTCCCAGCTTTTCAATCCTCTGTCTTTTTTCCAGACCCCATTATCTCTCATTCAGCCCCACAGTTATGCCAGCCCCCTCTCTTGGCCATTTCAGTTCCCTTCATTGCTGCTGCTCCTGTCTGTGTGGAAAGTGGGAGGGACAGTCCCAGTGGGAAGCACAAACCCAACCAGCTACGCAGCAGCAAAGAAGAGCTGAAACAATGGCTTGTGGCCAGGACTTGGAAAGGGCAAAAGATGATAGCACCCACGGATTAAAGAAGGAAAACTGCTGGAAATACAATTTGGTAGGTCTCAGCCTACTAGATTCATTACAGGTAGTTGAGTAAGAAGGAGTGCAAACACCAGCACTGATGGAGGGGACTGTATCCCAGAGGCAAAAAGTGATCAAGATGGTGAAGTGAAATAACGAGGTTATAGAGCCATCATCCAGAAATCTCTGGAAAGGCTATGCCTTTCCATCAGAGCTACAAAATGTGGAATTTTCCCTTTCAAGCTGCATCTCTATAGTTGAGCGAGAGTGTTCACATGGAGAGCTTGGCCTAACACAGTGGAAGGTACAGCTAACATGCAGAAAAGTTAATCCACCTTTGTGGCTAATCTGGCCTTTTTCATTTATGATTCTATCCACTATATCACATTTATTTAGGGAGATGATACATCCAGAATAATTTCCCAGAGAGGCTACAATACAGAAGTTTTAGCTGTTCCTAAAACCAGCTCTCTTGATCAAGTTTTGAAAGGAAATTAGTGCCAGAGAGTATACAGTACTGATCACCCTAAAAAATAACCTTGTCTAATATGCTCTGTATTCTGAGCAAATTTTTCCCTCGTGCAAATGCTGTAGATACTTTCCAATTCTTTGCGAAATTCAGGAAACATTAACAGTTTGCAGAAAGGGGAAAACAGGAGAGACAGCAAGGAGCGGTGAAGACAGTGAAATCTCACCGATTTAGCACATCAGTGATTCTCATTCTCTGCTGATCCAAGGCAGTAAAGGGAATAAGAATGGAAAATAAATAATATTCCTCAGAAAGACATAAAACGTAAGTCTTACTAAAATCCTCATTTGCCCTGCCAGTCCTTCCAGCAAGTTGTATCAGCTTGCTTTGCTCATGTGAGTATTTTCATTAATTTGAACTGGAACTTTGCCTGACAAAGGAGCGCTGGATCTTCCCTTTCTGGGCAGAAGCACTGTAACTACCAGCTGAAAGACATCAACACTCTAGATAAGCCATGAACTATTGTATCTGTTGATTTATTGCTGATTAAAGACTCCCAAGTTGCCCTGAGTCCAGAGAATTAACATAATTGAAAAACAAATAGGTTGCTGCTGATGGGCTTTTCATCAGTTTTGGTGAGAGTCCTCTAGTTTCCACTATGTGTATCCTCAGAGGGTTGAATGCACAGCTCAGAGCTGTCACAACAGCAAAATTCTATCAATTTTCCTTTAAGTTGCATATCCTTATCCTTACTAAAGCTATTTCCTAATTGTAAACAGGACACTGGACTCATTATTTAATGTTACCAAGACATAAAACGTAGCCCTACTTTTGACACCTTATAAATTCTACTCATGCAACAGATTATTTTTGAAAGAAAAGCACAAGCCTGTTCTTTTAGCAAATGGCTTGAAAACTTCAGTACAAAATCCCATAATCTAAACAAATCAAGTACTAACCTAATAAGAAGGTACTTGAAATAAAATATGAAAATATCATGTTCTAACTGGTTGAGATGTGTGACACCACTGTTAAAAAATGCAGTGGCTTACCAACCCTGCAACTGGAAGTATCACCGAAGATAAAGCATTATCACAAAAGCTACTTTATGTCTCTCTTTTCTCTCTCATCTCTCTTCTGTTTTCTTCTCTTTTCTCCCTTCCCTTCCATCCCTTCACTTCTGTTGCTTTTTCTTCTTTGTATTGCAAGTCATTGTTAATTTTGTTGCTTCAGGCAGATGACCGAAAGTAGCATCTACAATTATTGGTAGCAAATCTGAACTATTTTCATGGACTACATCTGTGCAGGAGCCCGGGACAGAGTCTCAAGGAGAAGGTGAAATCAGCACCAACAACCCTTAACTGGAGGTCGGGCTATGCTCCCTGGGGGCCAAAATCACTGATTCTCCAGGGGTCTTTGCTTGTGCTACAAACAGGACACCTTAACATGCATGCCACCTCTTCTACCCCTACAGATACTTACAGTGTTGTCTCTGACTTGCAGTGTACTTTGTGAGTTCTTGCCAGTAACTGCAAATCCTCAGCAAACTATCCAGGTTGGTAAGTAAGGGGCAAGTCCTGCAAAAGCAACTGGTGGACAGTGCAACTGTTTCCCAGGAACTGGGTGACTTATAATCACTCATTCTCAATCTGTGTTGAATACACATTGAAGTGCTAAAGATGTTGTACAAAGTGAAAGGTAGCAAGATTTTCCAAAGGACAAAAATTATATATCATGTTTGGGTCTGTACAGTGCAGCCCCTTTAAGTACCCACTTGGAAATTGATGCAACTGAAACAATGCTCAGCTGGAAAATGTGTCCTATATAGTGTCTTTTTATGAATATACAGAAAACAAAAGACAGCACAAGGAGAACATATAAGAAAGTGTATCCTGCTCCTGTATTTCCTCAAGGTGATTTAACATCGCAATTATTACAACGCGCACTATCAAAGAGCACAGTACTTTAGTAATATGGACCTTCAACACAGCATCTGTTACCAAACTTTGCTCAGAGGTAAGGAGAGGTGACCAAATTCTAGGTAAATTATAAAACAATTGAGTGGTTAGGGAAAGAAAGCCTGAGGGAGTTTAAAATCTAATTTCTCATATGCAAAAACCTAAACTACCACCACTGTTATTATGCCTGCACACAAACCCAGATGATAACGTTCAATTATCAGGAAGCTGATGTGAAACACTTTCAGTGGATTTCTTCAATTTTCAGGTTCTCCGCTGCTTTAAGAAAAAGGCAGGCAAGGTACAGATCCTTCAAGCACTGAGTATTTTGCCTTTTTAGACCTGAATG